>JADDOH010004345.1:0-98356 GCA_016648135.1 Agrypnia vestita
TCCGGAGAGTACGGTGGATGTCTTAGACATTCCAATTGAAGCTCCTCTAATTTGGTAGCCGTCTGTTGTGCAGTGTGTGGTCAAGCGTTATCATGAAGCAGCAGTGGCCTAGAGCGATTACCCAGCCTCGATTGTTTAGCAGCTAGCTTTTCCATCATGGTTTGCAGTTGCTGACAATAGAGATCTGCCGTAATCGTCTGGCCAGATTTAAGAAAGCTGTAGTGAACGACACCAGCACTAGTCCACCAAACGCTCACAAGTAACTTTTTTGGAGTCAATTTTCGCTTGGGGCATGGTTTGGCTGGGTCGGCAGGGTTCAGCCATTGCGATGAGCGCTTCCGATTATCGTACAGGATCCACTTTTCATCACAGGTAATGATTCGATTTAAAATCCCTTCATTATTGTGCCGGTTGAGTAATGCAACGCAGCAGTCAACGCGCGTTTGTTGATTTGCTTCACTCAATTCGTGAGGTACCCACCTTTCAAGCTTTTTCACCTTACCAATTGGCTTCAAGTGGATTAAAACAGTTTTATCACTAACACCGCAGCCTGCAGCTAACTCGGATGTGGTTTGCGATGGATCAGCTTCCACAATAGCCTTCAATTCTTCATTATCAACTTTGGTCTCCGGCCGTCCACGGGGCTTGTTCTGCAGGTCGAAATTTCCAGAACGAAAACGTTGGAACCAAAAACGCACTGTGTTTTCTTTTGCGGCACCGTCGCCATACACATCATTAATCCTTCGAGCCGTTTCTGCAGCCTGGTGCTACGGTGGAACTCGTATTCGTAAATAACGCGATATTTCAAGTTTTTCATTTTGTAAACTGAGTGACGCAAAGAAAAAAACAATTGAGGAAAAAACAAATGAATTATAATTTTCAAAACACAAATACATGAGTAAATAGCTGTATAAATTTGGATTTGGAATTCCTAACCAAAGAGAAGATATTTGAGATCAAATTTGCCAGTACGGCAAAACGCCAATTTCATATGTAAGGACCTAATATATATATATATATATATATATATATATATGTCTGCAAATATTATCGGGCATAGGAATACTGCAGGAAGTAATATGAGATATTTTACTGATTCACGAAACAGACAAAAAAAAATTGTTTCTTACTACCCATGGTTGAAGCGCGGAAGCAAAAAAAATACATTTATATTTGCAAACTGTTCACTGTCTACAGATTCTACTTTTTTGAGATAAAATGAAATATTTTCATGTTTTGTAAATTAATGGATAAAACAAAAGAATGTTACGGTAACCGAAGGGAAACAGGCTGGATAATCATTAAACTATGTCGATACTGGAAGAGAATATTGTTTCAAGTCTATTAATATGAAAAAACTTTATTAAAAAATACGATCAAATTTTTCGATGAAAAAGATACCCGTTTTTAAGTACCTATTATTGAACTAACTTTAGCCTCTCTCGCCAACCACGATACCTGGGCAGCTTTTATTACGCGAAAAATTCAATTTGAAAAACTAAAAAGAATTTCCGAGAAGAGTATATCGAACATTTTTATTCATTATTCAATAGGCAACTTACTAATTTGAAAAAAAATATAGTTCGAGAAAAGGTTCTATTAGAAAATACTGAATAATTTGGGAATCCACGTAAGGGCGTTAATTGCGTTCAGTTTCCGAGAGATTGTGTTTGTATACACAAGTTGTTCGACATTCGGAAGCATTGGATACTGCGGAAATGTATCTGACCCTAAGCAGGATATAACCGTAAAGCAGAGGCTCCCTCGGGACTAATGAGGGTTTGACGGGAGACGTCTGAGTGGGCGAGTGCGAGCTGAACTATATCGCGCCCGGAGGTTGACACTACTTGGTAGGAATTTCGTATAAAAGTATACTTCATATGAATTAATACAATGGAGGTGATACTCACAAAGCCGAGTAAGATATTCTAGCTACACCCTAAATATAAATAACACGGTTTTAACAACTAATATAACGTAACATAAGCCTCTTCTTGAGATTATTTTGCAGTCATCAACCTCCAAATATGAAGGTTTATTTGAAGAGAGCTTTGTGTTTTTGACCGGGGATTCTCTATCTTGACAAACAAACACGCGTGTATATTAATTACAGCATTTTAATAGTTGTCACACGCTTCATAAACACAAATAGTTTATTTTGCGCGAACGTAAGAAGAATTGTTCATTTATTAATACATTTTATTTTATTCTTTCTAATCAATTAAAATTACAATTGATAAAAAAGTTTTATTCGCTATATTTCTATATTTTTAAATATAGCATATATATATATTCCTGCAGTGTCATGTAAAGTTAATAATGTGCCTACCAACATAATATTTCCAACTAACTAACAACTTTTCCCTGCAGGGACGAGCAGGGAGGATAGAACACAGTATTCTACGCATTAAATAATCAATATATGCATTAAAACCTAATCTGTACATTTTGCTAATTCGGACGATTAAACTATTTTGTTGGTGTTTTTTATCGTGACGATATGCGTACTATATGTATTTTTGTACCGAAAATTAAATTTATAGCCTGTTCCTTATTGTGTTTAAAAAATTGTATTAATATTTTTATTTAAAAAATAATATTTTGACTGAAGAACAGTGCGGACTTGGGAATGCCAGGCGACGAAATACATCAATCATATTTAGTACACTTCTCATTCAGAATTTGGAAATATGGCCAACAAATAGATATTCCAATATGTGTATAAACTTTTAAATGTTTAATGCCACAACAGGATATTCCAATACCTATATGTGTAAACTTTTAAATCTTTAATGCTACAACATGCTATGAAGACAAATTACAGTAGAAAAACATTTGTGTGAAAAACGTTTGACAAAATCACATATATCATTGTGACCTCAGCTCTACCGGCCACGAAGCGGCCACCAATGGACACGTAACGCTTTCGGTTGCGAAGCGATTTTATAACTTGTCTAAACGTTTAAACAATAATATCCAAAGGGTGTCTTTGAATAAAATATAGAAACGGAATGTATAGAAAATAAAATCTCGAACATATTTAAGATTAATTTTGAAGGTATGATATTAATATATATATTCTATAAAAGTTCTAAAAAATTCTTATAAAATATACTATTTATATATTTAAAATTAATTCTTTTTTTTTCTTAGTCCATTCCATTCATCCAGTTCGCGATAATTTCAATGTTATCGTTCTTCTACAGACTTTTTTACTATGTGATCAACATCAAAAACAATCCGTAACCAGTTTAAACTTTGTGATCCGTATCATTTTGTATACACATATTATAATATAATAGTAGAACACAGAATAGTTTACACATATTATAATAGAGTACAGGGTGTAGAGTATACAAGAATACAGGGTGGGTCATAAGTTTGTGCACTTTTTAAATCGCTTCATGGGGGAACGAAGCGCGTTCTGCGTAAAATAGTTTTACAAAAGCAACGATTCTTATGTGATTGTTCGGCGCCTGTTAGCGCTCACTGCCCATTGTGAATACAGAGTGTGATTCAATATGCGATTGTCCATTTAATTAAATCGTGGCCCAGGAAATTCGAAGATACTGTTTCGATACTAACTAAATAAGAAGAAATTCGTGAAAGAAGCGAATAATTTGTCGCCCAAGTGTACGAGAAGACGGGTTTGTCGGCTCCTAAGCGTTCTGCCGCTGTGGCGACACCAAGATCAACATGTATCGGACTTTAATTTGGATTGACTTAGATTTTGAAACTCTACCCATATTAGATTCAATTGGTGTTAGATTAAAAACCTGATTAATGGATACCACGAAAAATATTTGTTGAGACAATGTTCGAACGCTTCACCATATATTAAAACTAACGTTCATTTGAACCGGCATGTTAATATGCAGGCTTGTAAGTTATGGAGAAAAGAAAAGAACCCCAAACTCAGACATCAAAGCTCTCTCCATTCTCCAAAAGTGACAGTTTGGGTGGCTACGTCTTCAAAGGGCATTATCGGTACTTATTTCTTAGGTTCCCATCTACGTAGGTGCCAGATTCGAGGAATGCTAGCGGAGGAATGGTGAACACTTAGACGACACCATATTAAGACATGATTTTCTTAATTGTGCTCTTTTCTTTTAATAAACATTTATTATTTATTTATTTTATTTATTTATTTATTTAATGTTTATGGAAGACCAACAGCACAAAAAAAAAGCATAGAAAACATTGATACAATATAGATGGCCAATTACAGGTCTCCACATTTAGAAAATCCATATTATCAAACGATCTCTAGTTTTTTTCAATGAATTTTAAAAGTGCAAAAAACTTATGCCCCTTTCTTATGCATAAATGTTCTTTTTTAGTATGGTGTAATAATCTGCAGCGTATGATGTTAATTTAATTTAATTTTAAACCATTTTTTTTAAAACAGATTTTACTTGGTGTACTTGTGAATGTAATTAATGTTGGGATAGTAATAACAAAAAAAATGTATCTTATTTAAATGCAACGTACCTATCTTATTTAAATGTAAATATAAAAATGTATTTAAATGTAAAAAAAATATGCAAAATTAAAAAAAAAGTAAATCTAAAAAGTGTGATCATACGGCATGGAATAAAATAGTTGGCCGATAATAGGTCAGATCAGAATAGTATATATATTTTTATAAATTTCCGAGTATATTTAAGAAAATTCTTAGGTACAGTAAATAAACTTTCTAAGGAAATCAATTCACGATATTATGATTGTGGTAAGATTGTTTAGAATTGAATTCTATTACAGATCTGTTTTCATTTTAAATAACGCATTCAGATAATTTTGTGTAGAAGCATAAATTTTGTTAATGAACTTTTTGTTTTTGTTAAATAGAAAATAATTATTTCGTGACTTTTGGTGGTGATATTAAAATGATCTTTTATTCTGACCATAAAATGGTTAAACCTTTATTGTTATAAATTATTTCATGTTGTTTTAACGTGTTATTGTAATTTATTCAATATTATATAAAATAAAATGTCAAATAGTTGTCCATTCGGAGAAGATCAATAAACATTGATAGATTGATTTATTATCTACTAAAACTAATCCTGTATTTTCTGCTACAGGTCCAGTCATTAATATTTTATTATAAATATTTAATGACTACATATTTTAAATATTTAACAAGATATCTAGAAAAATTAATGTGTATTTAAAATATTTACAGTGAAGGATTTATTGATTTATTTTAATATTGTGATTATTCGTAATTATGCCAATTACATTTTGAAGTTAATGTACATCTCCGATGGTCAAAGTATAGGTAAGTAAGTATTGCATTTTAAAAGAAAATGCCTACATTATGTTAAAAAAATTCACATTTTCACGTGATTTTATTTATTGTGCACTTTATGCCATCGGGATTCTCGTAGAGCTTTAGATAATAATTTTAAAACGCAAATTGAGCGAGTGATAGAATATCACTGTCTACAATGTATGTAGGTACGGTATACGAGTTTTTTCACAAAAAAGGATTTTATTTACAAATGTCATAAATGAAAAAAATATTTTTATATGTATGTTCTGATAACACAATACTCCACTGCGATACTATTATTTAATTAAGATAAAATATAGAAATCTAAGCCATTGTTTAGCTTCGTCTCTGTGAGACTTGTATAAATTATCTTAGTTATACACAATTTCGGTTATTTTTTTTTACATTTAATATTCTCATATTTTCTCAAATATTGAAAGCAACAAAATCTTCCATTACTTGCTATAAATAACATAGTAAAATAATATTTTCTAAGTGCGTGTTAAGTGTTCGTTAATGTAAAAAATATATTTTTTTAAAACGTTAATCGTTATCAAGATGAGTTATACTACTCAAAGCATCAAAAGTGAGATTATATCTCGGTTATTCCAGTATTTTTTGCCCATTTCCTAATGGATTCATTAAAAAAACATTTAACGACCTGAAACTTTGAGAGATAAATGACACGAAAATATCATCCAGTTAGAGGTGATTTATGATGTAACCGGCACCGTCAATACTCAAGGTGACATCTAGAGTCCACACTACTGAGTGAGAATCGTAGCCTCATAATATTTATAATCAGCATAAAGTTATCCGAGTCATACATATGTACTATGTGCGTGCCACAAAGTCAAGTAGGGGAGGGTGGGGCGTGTTGTGACTAATTTATGAAAAAAGGTGTTGTGGAAGAATCTTTAATAATATCAAAAACATTACATTTCAGTTGAAACAAATAATTCTTCACCTACAAAAAATTATCATTATTGACCATGTCACCAAAAGGACAACGCAACAAAATATGGTTTTTCAAAATATGGGAATTGTCACAACCTGCCCCACCCGTGGGGTCAGTTGTGACAAGGGTGGGGCAGGTTGTGACGAACTAATCGTCAAATATTGTTGAGTATTTAAGTAATTTAATTAACAAAACAAATGTTATGAACAATTTAATTGTACAAGTAGTAACATGTTTTATAATTAACTATCAACAAATAAACAAAATTTGTACTCTTATTAACTGTGGTAAGAAAATTCTGTAATCTATTAAAATTATTTTTTGCCAGTCAAACAAAAGTCATAAATACAATCTTGAGTGAATTCGTCCATTCCAGCACTTAGCTCATTACACCATCTCTGGAATTTTATGCACCTCACCCACATTTTACTCGAATTATCATTAGAATAAGGGTTTTTACAAGCAATGCATTGCTCATCTTGGTTTGCATCGCTGTCATCAGTTTTCATGATAGGTGGCTCTTCTTCAGTCTCGCTGGATGAAGACGATACTAGAATTCGTTCATTCACTCCAAAAGTCTCTTTCTTGGGTAGTTTTTCTTTATTTCCGCTTTTGACTTATTGGATGCTTGTTTTTTTTTTAGTTCCTTTGACTTTCGCATCTTTTCGCCTTTATTTTCCTTTCTTAGATTATCGTCCAATTTTTACTTATTTTTTATTGGCGTGTCAGTTAAAATTACGCTTTAAATTTTCTTTCTACTACGTAGGTTCTTTCTTGGATTAGCTTTAGGTAAAGGCCGGATTTGTTCTGGTGTTCAATGGTGTTATCCAATTTTAGGGAATTTTGATCATATTTTGACATGCATACTCATATGCAAGCTTTTTCGCATCAGCTATGGTCAAACCATAATAAATTTTGCTACATTTTGCTACATATAATCTCCAAGTTATTTTTCTTGGCATGGGTAAAAATTTGTCCCGGGTTGCAATAGCCCACCTTAGAATTTACAAATGGAAGGGCTTTTTTCCAATCTATGAATTGTTTTAGTGTCATATATGACAATTATAATTGACACCAAAAGACACCGCGGCTTTTCGAAGAGACACGTTTGTAGCCTCTATCTCAGCAGCAGTGAGTTTATAAACACTTTCGGGAATTTACCCTTCTTCGTTTTTTTAATGTAATTTCGTACCATTTTGAATCCTTGAAGAAAACGAATAAAAAAAGTAAAGTAAAAATTATAATTGAACTGTACAGTTTCACATCTAATAATTGTTTTAAAATTTTAATTATTTCAAAGGGGCTAGTTGTGACAGTCACAACTAGCCCCCACATTTTTGTAACAACTCGCCCCATACGATCATTTTATATTAAAATGTCTACGAAAGTGAATTTATTTACCGCAAGGTTTTCCTTTATTGCTAATACTACAGCCAAAAGACACAACATTTGGTAAATAAAATGTAAAATAACTCACCTAGTATTGGTTAAACAACAGAACACTTGAAATCAGTGCAGAAAAAGTTAGTTTAGTACCTCAAAATCAAACTTTATCATTTAACTTTAATGAAATCAACCGCACGGCTCCAATATTTTGATAGCAACTGACGCTACGGAGTTCACATGAAATGAATCTATGCGGGTAACACTAAGTCAAATGGCACGAATTTTAAACGCCTTGTCACAACCTGCCCCTGTCACAACACGCCCCACCCTCCCCTACGATGCCCGGTCCCCGTCCGCCGCAGTCCGGAAACAGCGCGATTTCTATTGTTAATCCTTATGGACGGTTTATTGTAAGCCATTAAATGTCATTAAGAAACGAATAGGTCATAGAAAATAGCGCTTTTTTTAACAGAACCAAAAGTGTACCTTTAATATTTGAACTAAATTAAATCACGCCGTCGAATGGAAATACCATTATGCATAGTTAAAATTAGGTGAACTATTACACGCTTATGAGTATATTTTTTAATAAAGATAAAACACAACTTAGTATATGATATATAATTATTTAAGAAAAACGATGGGTACATACTAATTGCGGTAGAGAAAAATATTCAGAGATTAAAGAAAACTAAAACGGTGAAAATCATCATTTTCTTGTAACTCGGAAGCTATTAAGAAAAGTAACTATATAATGCTAAGTACATTTAAAAATTTGTCTAAAAATTCAATAAACATCACTTGAGAAGACATCAAAGACTGTCATGAAAGAAGACATCAAAGACAAAGACAAAGACGAAAACGATAACCATAAACATTAGTACCTACTACTAACTATAATTTTAAGCGAGGTCATTTAGGCACCTCCTAAAAAGCGATATCGAACAGAAAATCTAATATAATTATATTCGGTCGATTACATTTAGACAACTTGATTAGATGAAACTAGTCGTAAACTCACGGGACGTAGTAATAATTAATAACGTCCCTTGCGTGTAACCTGAGGCGCGCGCTGATTCACACGTCACGGGCGCCCGGCCTGATTAGCGGCTTCATTAGTCTTGTTATTGTAATTCCAGCCTAATGAGAGAGAATTACGGACAGACAGACACTCGAAATTAAGATGGTTGATAAGCTTAAACACAGTAGTATTAAAGTCACTCAGCTATTCTGAACTGTTCACGCAAGAGGCGCTCGTGTGAGGAAAGTGCCGAGGAGTCTATGTCCTGGTTCAGTCAACGATGCCAACGATCCACCGAACGGAATATCAGCCGCCGAGAACGACTTATTGACCGAATCGTGCTTATTTTAGAAGATCATTAGAACGGAAACTAGAGCGTGAACAGTTTATTTTAAAGAATGCCAACTTATAATTATTTCTGCCACGAAAAAATTGATGTTTTTTCGTGACAGTGTGACGTGTTTCGTGACGTGAAAAAACATCATCCACGGGATAAAAACTGCGCATCTTGGTACCCACATGCCGTCTTAGTTCTATTCTCATACATTTATGATATTATTCCGATATGAAAGTACATGATAGCATTTTTAATGCCGGTCTCACCGAGTTTTGCTGAGGACAACATTTTACACCATCGCAAATCTACACGAATTATCTAAATCCATAAGAGAAAATTTTCTTGCTAAACTCGAGATTGGTCTCTTTGGATTTTATTATTTTTTCTTCTTCTACCCCTTATCCTATTGGGTCGCGGCGGATTTATTATTATTTACATTGTTAATATTTTAAATTATTATAATGGATTTATTATTTAAATTAAAATAATTTAAAACATTAATAATTAAAAAATTAAAAATAAAAGTGCTATATTCTACGACACATTTTTATAGTATATTCTTTAGACCATTATTTTTATTTCTCGATAAAATTTAAATCGCTCTAATATATTTTTATTGTACTGTAGGTTGTGTTGGCCAATAAAATCATGAGAGGACAAGAGTGGTTGGTTTTAAATGTCACGAATTTAAACGAAGAGTAGAAAATATTTAGCAATTTAACAATATTAAAAAATTATTTATAAATCTCCGCTCGTTACTAAGAACATATATGTTGAAGTTTATTAATTACGTGAAAGTATCATGCAGGAAGAAGAGTCCTGCATGTAGCTTAGGATAAGTACAGAACGAAGTCATTTCCAGTTAAAAAGTGCCATTTTCATTTATATATAGTACCGACTCTTATCAGGAACCTATCCAGCATTTCTCCTCTGAGAAAATTGGAAACCGAGTTTTCTTGCCTCTTTATATACCGAGGCAAATTATGTTCCTCGGTTTTGTATAAAGTACTCGAATAATAAATAATAATGGTCTGCCGAAGGAATGTCCAGTGAAGTGTGCTTAAATCAAAATGAAGGTATATTGAATAGTCGATGAAAATATAAATAAACTAGCTTTAGTAAAGCAAACTAAGCAATAAAAAACCATAATGTTGAACGGATTTGCAGTTCAATTAGTTGAGTGTAATAATATGAAGAGCATTTCAATGTTAATTACAATTTTTAAAGCAAAAAATGATAAAAGTATAATATTATTGACTTAGATCCTCTTATAGAGATAAAATATTTTCATTTTTATTGTTACACAACACTAAACTCAATTCCGTATTTATAGGCTGTACAGTAGCCGGCAAACATCTTGAAATTCTACGGCGTAGTGGGGGGGAGTTTGCGTATCTACCTTTCCACCAGCGAGACCCGAATTTCGTCTTCTGCGCATTCCCCCACCACGCCAAATAATTTCAAGAAGTTTGCCGGCAACTGTACCAAAAATGTTTTCAATAACAATTTTAAAAATTCATTTTAAAAATGAATTAGTGATGTCTATATTTCGATTTTTAATTTTTATACGTATATAATATTTTTAATATATAATATATATTTTATATATATGTAATATATATTTTTAGTATATCCTGACGAAGGGACCATCGCCCTCGAAACATGTTGATACACTAAAAATTAGTGGTTAAAACAAAATGTACTCGTGTTAATTTTATTAACAATTTTACAGTTCACAACTCGATAACTTTTTTTTATTTCTTAGATCGAAATGATTTAAAATAATGGCCGATATTGATACTTAAAAAAAAACGAAATTCGGTTTAAAACAGAAAGTGTAAAAATGTAATTGAAGCGCAAAGTCAGTTTACGTATTCCACCAAGTTTACCTACCAAGTACCACGCGACTCAGGAATTTCAAAATCGAGTGCCAATCGTAATTTGAAAAAGCGTCTATTGCAAAATTCACAATTTAACTGTGGCTTTCAACACTAGTCTGCAACCTCAATGAAGATGATTCTGAGCGAAGAGGGGTATTTAGTGATTTTAAAAAATATGCAAGGGAAGCAGTGTTTTTAAACGATTAATCGTGATGCCCAGACCTCACGCCAATTGTTTGATGCACAAAGTCGGCAAAACTTATTCAATATTCAGAATATTTTGAGTTTGTTCAAATCTTTCAGAACAGTGCTGGATTTATGTCACAGAGACATTATTAATCAATTAGTGTATATTATAGATCTCACAGAGACGAAACTGTATTAATTATGGGAAAGTAGGTATAGAAGTCATTTGGGTGTACACAATAAGACCTGTCTTTTTATGGTTGGCTTAAGTGATCACTTTACACAATTGTAACATTCGCCATTTCCACCCATGATAGAATATACCATGCTTATTCATTTTTTGGAAGTTGTATATATTGTATATATAGTTGTATACTGGTAAAAAGGAATTTAACAAAAATTGGAAATAATATTTCCTGGCGTATCCTAGTGTAATGCAAGTATTCGGATGAATTTCATTACACACAATAAAGTATATTGCTCTCAAAATTCCGTAAAAAATCAATGTAGATTTTCTCATTAGCGACATCTGTGGGGATTTAGGGGAATGAAAATGGCTTTGTACAGGCCGCATGGAAAAGGCGCTTACAACTCATATATGAAAGCTTTCCACGCAATTTGAACATATATACAACTTCCAAAAAATGAATAAGCATGGTATATTCTATCATGGGTGGAAATGGCGAATGTTACAATTGTGTAAAGTGATCACTTAAGCCAACCATAAAAAGACAGGTCATAAGTCCTGTGTACACCCAAATGACTTCTATACCTACTTTCCCATAATTAATACAGTTTCGTCTCTGTGAGATATCTATAATATACACTAATTATTCAATATTATTGATTGATAACCGCCCCTGAAAGAGAACATTGGCGATTCCGTTGCCTAGTTGTATCAGCAGTGCATAAACATAGTGTATAAACAGGGCATCAATTTGAGCTCTTGTGATAAACATTTTTTGACATTAATTTTGAGTTTAAATCTTAAATAAATCTTATTAAATACTTAATTTAAAATCATTGAAAGTACGAATAATTTATTTTCGGACAAACTGTGCGTATTTAAATTATATTTGTCCATCGAAACATGAAGCCTTTGACATTTAAATAAATGTACTGATGCTAAAAATATAAAAAAAGCAAGGGAGAAATCCAAAAAGGCAGGAAGGACAAGGGAAAAATAAAGAGGCAAGACTAGGGCAGGGTTTAAATAGCGGGTTATATTTCTCGAGGAACGCCAGTGTAGATGTGTAAAGTAGGTATCCCATACAAAAAATGTGTAAAGATTAATTTAATAAAGAAATAGTTGTCATTATAAAACAACACAAAGATAATAGGTATTAGATGAATTGGATGCCAGATGAGCAGGGAAGCATGAAGCAAGGAACAATAATGTAATGATGACGTGACGAGATGACGTAAACAGCGGCCTTGTTATTTAACTGACGATTTTTAAATTAAATAAACGATAATGGAATTATTATTTACCTTGTCAAAAATTTCTAGGCCTAGAGTTAAATAATAATTTAAAAGTTATTTCGCAAGCACATTAGTGGAAAATATTTTTAAAAGTACAAAGTTAGCTTTAGATTTTCGATTGTCTACTGGAAACAAATTTGTCATGATTTTGCTAGTGGGTTATACCTAAACCTATATAATATATAAATAATATTCCCGTCTGTGTATAACGGATAGGAAAATTTCAAAGAAAACAGATAAAAGTGAAATGTCGTATGTAGACAGTAACTTTTAGTCAGAAAAAAGTAAATTACTTTTCTCAGAAAATTAGTAATTAGAAATGGAAAACAAATTCTTCTTATAAGAAAATATAATATGTGAAAGGAAGGAAGTAATTATTATTCCATATCTACCTGCATGACTTTCAGCTTTTCATTTGATAAATGTTTATTTTCATAATGTTAATTTTGAAATTAAAATTTCAGATTGTTCTTCCGAACGTTTTACGATGTTGGTTGGAAAAGAGTATTTTTGTTATTTAATTTCATGTAATTTTTTTTCCCTAAACCTATTAAATTAAATGTCAAACTATTATTCTTAACGTTTCAAAACGTTGGTTGTTAAAATGTGTTGTGGAGGTCAGTTAATAGAATAATATTTATTCAGAATATTCACAGTATCAAACTTTTTAGGACACAATAGTGGATTTTATTTACAGATGTAGCGTCATTAATTGGTTTAGCCGCAGTGATGCCTGAACGACGCCTTAGGGCAGTTTTACACTACTTTACAAAAATAAATAAACCTAATGTTTTTATACAAATGTACCTATGTCATTTCATTTTATTCCTGCGGATTTTCGTAGAGAACAAAATAAAATAAAAATATATCACGGCGCACATTCAACAAATGGAAAGCGCTGTGAAACTTGATGCGTTAGTACCTCAGTACGAATGCTGAACCATATAAACAGGATGGAATAGGGGTGCGATGGCAAACTGCCGAATGGAAAGTGTTTCACTTAGTGAGAAAATGCCGGAACGTTTGTATTATTCGAGAAGAAGAAATGGGCTTTACACAATATAATCATGTCTGCTACTCGATTTTTTTGAAAAATTAAAATTTTTGCAAAAATTACAATGAAAATATGATTTTGATTGCTTCTTTAAACGAAGGTTTGTTTAAATATTGTGATATATTTTTAACAGAATGTTAGTTAACTTAGTAAAAACCACTATCAGATTTAAAGTCTACCGGTTTCGAGACGTACCCGTCTCTTCGTCAGGACCAACACTACACTATTATGTTCAAAACACTATACACCAAAACCAATATTTATCACGTGCTTGTTAATCTTGTCAGAGACAAGCATGCACTAACTAGCCTGCAAAACAATCAGGAATCTAACGTTGCTGTTTTTTAATACAATAAATAAAATGTTTCGGACAAAAATCCATACCTATAAAGATCAATGTCTGTCTGTCTGTTTTGTCCGTCTTGGCCGTTTGTCCGATTCGACTCAAATTTTGCATACTTATGCTTTGGGACCCGGCGGGTAACATAGGCAATATTTCCCCCCTATTCTCATACCCCTTCTCCTCCCCTTGACATATTTTCGATGCAAATCTGTACCGTTTGACCGATCGGACTCAAAATTTGGAAACTTATTCATTAGGACCCGGCGGGTAACATAGGCGACATTTCCCCCTATTCTTTCACCCCTTCCTTTTCCCTTGACATATTTTTCATGAAAATCTGTACCGTTCCACCGATCGGACTCAAAATTTGCACAATTAATCTTTTTAGACTCGGCGGTTAACATTGGTGACATTTCCTCCCTATTCTTTTATCCTTTCCCTTCCCCTGATATATTTTCGATGCGAATCTATACCGTTCGAATCTTTGTTTACCCTCACAAATTTATCGTAAACTTAACCCTTAACCCGTGCAGCGGCAGGTATGATCAGCTAGTGAAATATAAAGGTTCTTAATAAGCCATTTATTGAGTCTCCCGGCAAAGATATATTAGTCAACATTAATAGTTGAGAGGCCTACCACGATGTATTGACAAACGAGTCACCGATACCCATAAATACGTGTGCAAGTTAATAAAAAATATTGAGTGGCAAGGGGATGCGAAGGAAGTTCTTCGCACCGGATAGACATTTAGCGTGGAGTGGAATCCTCTGTCAGGAATAATTGAAAAAGTTTGCAGGCTCCATCTGTAGCAGGCGTTCCATCATGGCGGCCAAATAGCTCTTTAAAAATTGACGTTTTGTTAGTCAATACACGTCACGAAAGTGGAAAATAATCAAATGAGCCATACGTCCTCTTCGTTTAGAAAACTCTACATTCGGTTAGCCGAAGCGAAGGTCCTTCGGAAATTATATTTATAACACAGTCATCTATAGTATTTCTATGTAGTAATGGAAAAAATTCCGTTAATATCGATAAAAACATTTACTTAACAAATTTAACACACAAAAGTGAAGAAGCCTTATATAAGTATCTATAATAATAAAAAAAAACAAGAAATTCTACGAAAGTTTATAATTTCATCATAAATCTCAGGTAAATTAGTGAATTTACATATTACATATTTAATTGTCATAATTACATATTTAATGTCTCACTCTAATTTTCAAATTGTATTAAATACAATAAAACAAATCGCATTTAATAATGGATACAATAAAGAATTAATTGAGAAAATTTTAAAAATAAATTGAAGAAAAATATAACTAAGGAACCCATTTTTATACAACTCACAGATAAATCCAAATAATAATAACGATTATTGGCGAAAAATTTTATATATGAATACATTTTCCAATCAAATTTCAAAATATCTACCAAAAAATATTAGACCTGCATTTTATATAAATAATAATATAGAGAAACTCCTCATAAATTCAAAAGATAAAGATAATATATTTAACAATTCAAGTGTTTATAAACTGGCGTGTAAAGGTTCTACAGCTTTTAATAACCGGTTGAAATTTCAATGTAAGAGTTAAAGAGCATTTTAGATGTCTGAATAATCTTGGTTTTTATGAATTTTCAAATCATTTATTAGAAAATAATCACGGTTTTGATAAAAATTTAGGACTTTCTATTTTACAAAAAAATAATTTTGGTCTGAAATTGAATAATTTAGAATCATTAGAAATTAGTAAAGCATGTAATAGTAAACAAAATATTATTAATAATCAATTAAATTTAACGACTAGTCCAATTCTAAATTTTTTTCCAATAATTGCGAGTAATCAAGAACTTCAGCAATAATATTTAAAAATAGTTTTTCAAATAATTTAGAAAAACAAAAAACATTATTCATTTTGATATTTTGACAGTTATACAACACCCTGACGGTAGAAAGATTTTTCCGAAACATGTAGGTGTAATTAATTAAATAAAATAGTAGATGCTTACAAATAATACAATCAATATTATTTAAACATCGCCTAACACCTAACATCAATTTAATGATAATATACAAAGGTTAAAAAAGACGTAATGCTATAATACAACGCCTTTACATTCATATTAAATTTTAAACTCGGATAATTAGGACTAAAATATGTCCCGAAATATCAGTCACGTTTAGGGTGAAACCGAGCCGCTCCGGAATAATCTGTAAGAAATCCTATTATCATCTGATGCGAGAGTATTCCATGCTGTTTGTGAGCTGATAAGTAGATCACCACCATCACATGTTATGATGAATCATACAACAGATAATTTTGCAGAAAATCAAGATCGGGGACTAAAGTCAAATTGAGTATTGATCAAACTTTGTATACACATAAATGTTTTTTTATTGTGAAATACCGATTAATCATTCAAATACATGTAAAATAACTTTGTATACAATCATCCGAGATGTATTTGAGAGGTTAATAATGTTTGACAAATAACATTGTATATATAAAAAAAAAATTATGGAAAGTTTATTTGCCTAGCGTAAAGAATTTTTTTTTACGGTCCACGGAGAGGCGGTGGTAGCAATGTCGATAGGTTGCAGCGCTGGCATTGGCGCGTCCGAGGTTCGCGCCCTACTTCCAGCCATGTAATATCGTTTTTTTATGTGAATTTGAAATTTTTTATGAACTTACAGGAAGTTACGGACAGATAGACAACGAAATTATTATGTTTGATTCTTTGCATGCGAGGTCTCGGTTTCTATTTTATTGTTTTTTTGTTTTCTTGATAAATAGATTCATTTTTATCACATTCGTACTAAATTAAATTTGAAGATAATCAGAAAAATCGCTTCCTCCAATAATATAATAAACTGTAGATACGTCACAAGCGTGAAATCTTGGCAACTCAAAAGTAAGGTAATTGCCTTACTTGCATTCGTTATCGAACGGACCTTCTTTGTATTCGGACACCATGCTATGCCGAAAAAAAGTCCCGGGGAAAAAGGAACTGAGTATCGTACACTATTGTAAGAATGAGTATGTTATTTTAGTCACCGTGAACATAAATATTTTCATTAAAAATGTTAAATCCCTATAAGAACTAAAACTTAAGCTTTCATATATATTTTACTACGTAACAGTTATTCAATTAGGAAATTGCAGAGGGTAATGGTTGGTAATGTACAAAAGACCATGAAATAACATAATGTTATGGAAACTTTAGAAAATTACCAGTACAGACCAACGTAATCCATAAGAGTCGAGTTCTCCAACAAGCTGCGTGTTGATTTAAGTATTGCATCTGGATAATAGAATAAAACTTAATGTCATAAGAAAACTGAGTCATTAGCGCTGACACAGCAAAAAATAGACACATTTCAAGGTAATCGCTAACTCGTTAACCTTCCTCACGGCTTCAATTGTTAGAAAACGATAATACCGTGACCTATCAGAATATAAAAATAAATAAGATTCTGATCTCTCCGTATATATAATCAGAAAATCTCATGTCATAGGCAATGTGAGAAAGTCATTTTAAAAGAATTTATTATTATTTTTTAAAAATCTTTCGAAAATAAAAATTTACAAGTAGTCTACAGAACTGAAAAATTCAATATTAAAAATCCTAGATAACTTATTTAGGCATATGTAAGTAAAAACACTTGTTTTTTAAGTTCTACATTTTTAATTTTCTGAGACGCGTTTCGCCTCATGACGGCATTATCAATCAAGAGATTGATAATGGAGAAACGCGTCTCAGAAAATTAAAAATGTAGAACTTAAAAAACAAGTGTTTTTATTTCCATATGTGTAATTATGAAGTTCTATAAACTTACCTCTGAAACAATAAACTTATTTAGGCTTTTAGTGTAATATTTAGTTAGTAATATAAAGACATATCACGAACTATACTTATATATCTATTTAAAAAAAAAAAATCAGGAAATAACACGGTATTTTGAAAATTTAGCAGATACATTACTCAATAATACTGCAAAAGAGATAATACAAGTTTGTTTGAATTAAGGATTTGTTAAAATAATAATGGATGCTCTATACTCTTCGAAACATAATTGTTAAAAAAATAGTTTAAACGTCGTTTCTGCGTAACTTTTTCTGAAATAGGTTTTCTTTCATCGCCACCAAAACTTTTTAATAACTAACATTTTAAACTTTGAGAAAAAAGTTAGACGTTGAAAATTGAAAAAAGTTCGTTACAAATACCCAGGATACTTACTTCTAAAATAGTAGCCAAAATCGTGTAAGTATTAAAAAATAATTACCTATCTTCTAGAGATTCTGTTTCATTGCAACCCGGGAATAAATTCCCAGAAATCCCTTAATCTGGAATTCCGGGACTTTAAAAGAAATAACTCGGGAGTTAGATTTTTCTAGATAATATTAATTTTAAATAAATTTTAAAACGAATTTGGATGTGAGATTCCAGGTGGAAATGAATGCTTAAATCATGCAATATTTCCAACATTAAATGAACGTTTTACACCAGAAAGATGTTGAAATAGATGATGATGTCTCTAATGATGATGGCGATGATGAAGTACTATACATTTAGGAATATAATAATTCTACAGATATTCCGAATGAAATATCAATTTTAAAACCGTATCTTAATAATGACCTAAATGAAAATTATTTCGAAAAATAGTCCTTAGAAAAATGCGATCTAGCGAAACAATTGGGTCCCCGTAGTCCAGTAGGCAAGACACTGGTTTCTCATACTGGAGATACCGGGTTCGGTTTCTGGTGAGATCGCAACACACCCAAGATATGGTTTTCTTAAACTCGAGTGTTTTGTGATGTGCTTCGTTAATGTTATTTGGCCTCATGGCCTGTTGTCGCGTTAAAAATTGATAAGAAAAAAAAGTTAAGTGTACCCCAAAAATGACGTTTTTGAAATGAAGAAGAAACTGTTAAAAATGATTTTATTTTAATACTATACTTAAAATTTTTCTTCATCGACAGATGGGATCGTCCTCCAAGTTTTTGATTCCTCATTTAAGAAAACTCAAATATTTTGACGCAAATCACTCTGTTGGGGCCGTTTTTATCTCACTAACGTTATTAAATTTTCTTTCGCCTAAATACTGCAGCATAAATCTAATCAAGTGTTGATCAGACCAGATGGTGCTATATCAGGGCTATGTGGAGAATGATCCACAATTTTTCATCCTGCTATGTATATTTAATCTTGGGTGAATTTTTTTCGTACGTGCGCCATTTTGTTACTTAATTTAATTACCAATACCGTGGAGTTTAATTTTTTAATAGTAGAGTACAATTTTATAATTACCAATACCGTGTTTCTAAACCTTCGAATTTTTAAATGGTTCTTTGAGCACTGGACAATGATAATTACTAATAATTTGTCTTGTAAGCTAATTCTTGGATTAACATGTCAGGATGTCAATCCAAGATACAATCAATACATCATTTCTGCGGCAATTCGATGTTCAACGACAAATTTAGGTGTACCAATTCAAGGTTTGACTTCAATACTTAAATCTCCCGATTTAAATTTGGTAAACCTTTTTTTTTGCATTGAAGACTATTCATTTAGTTACTGTAAACTGCACAAATGTTTCTGGTTGCAGTTATTGCCGTAATTTTTTTGGTGAAACTCTTATAACAAAGAACTGTGTAAAAATTGTTTTTTAGGATATATTTGTTTCGTAAATACGCTATTTTGTTTTTAGTTTTGCGAGTGAAAAAATACGTAATAAATCAAATATACATAAAAAATACACAATAAAGAGGGCAAGCAAGTATACGCTGACTACAAAATTAGTCGTCACGTCTTTTTTGGGTAGGTACATCTAATATTAAATGAACTGTTTCAATAAAATATCAAAGTATATTTTATACGATGATAATACACAAAATAGTAATTGAATATTTATTATAATATATTTTCTTTATAATTAAAAAAAAGATGATGTCGATTCCTGGGAATTTAGGAGTATTGAGTCCCGGAAATTATAAAAAGGTCGGACACTGAAACAATACTGCCCATGAAACACACACAACAAATCGTAACACGAAATTGACACTTTACTCCAATTAAATACATCAATTGAACAACGCGTGACATAGAAAGACCTTGAGTTTTTATACATATGAATATATTAGCTCTTTCTAATGTGAAATAACATTTGGCATTGCAATTTTAATTAATCAAAGAAATAGGCACAATAAAAAATTAGTCATGAATGTTATGAATCTGAATACAAGTTTAATTGAGAGAAACGGATGATGGAAGAATTGAAGAAATCTGGACGTGCCCATTGAATGCTGAACCGAAATTGATAAATTTTCATTCGGAGGCAACCGACGACGGTCGAGGAAATAACATTAATCTTGGTGAGATAGTCGGCACTGAATCGGGATTGCTGAACGAACAGCGGAAGGAGAAAATCACAACCTATCAAATTTTCGCTGATATTGGCAATTTGGTAAGGGTGGTAAGTCGGGGTGCTGCTGCAGGTTCAGGGAAAATATGGAATACTAAATGATACATTGGCGTACTTATTGAATATTCTATATATAATTCAACGATGAAATACCACTTTGGTGGGATTTTTTATTTTATTTTTATTTATTTGTTTGGAAATATAACACATACTTGCTTTTGCTTTGGTTGAGGATTTGATGAAAATGTGACATTGTATTGTCTTTGAAAAGGTCAGGTGGTGCTTTTATATAAAATCTTGCACTGTCTTCTCAATTTCATTTGAAGTGACAGATTTCTCAGCCAAGAGGCTGAGAAATCTGTCACTTCAAGTGGAGGTGAAAGATCACCTCATCCTCAGATGAGTTCTCCTTTGTAGGCTCTTGCCATTGCTTGTGATGTTCATTATTTATTGACACTAGTTGAGGGAAGATTCAAAGTTAGTGATATACCTACCTGTGTATTGTATATATAAGAGTACAAACAGACAGTATGGTTTTTGACCACAGAGGAATAGTTATAAATTAATATAAATTATGTAAGTCTCACAGAGACGAAGCTACTTACATTAGAAACACGCATGGAAGTCTTTTTATATTTATGGGATATTATTTAAAGGATGGTATATTTACTAGCTGCGAAATCTACGTAAAATATATCATATAAATAACTACAGATGATGTCTCTAGTATATTCCCTTCAAATGTATAAAAGGTTTTCAGATTTTGAATTTTTTTTTTGCAACATCCAACATTTTAAAAATTGAAAATGTGTGGATGTTGCAATGTGTAGAGTGATCACTTAAACCAGCTCATACAGATCATAAATCCTGGCTCATCCTGTAAAAAGTCTTCCATACATGTTTATAATATAAATAGCTTCGTCTCTGTGAGGCTTCTATAATTTATAACCCTGTGGACAAAATCCATACTGTCTGTTTATACTCTTATATATACATAACGTGTATTATTAACGCGATATTTCACGTTAAAACATTATCAAAAGAGTTTCCCGAAACGAGAATTCTGCTGGACGATGCGAAGGCAGCCGACCATTTTATAATTAAGGAATTGAATTCCACGGCACGGATTTACGGTCGTTGAAGTAAAAATGATTCACTACCGAGATCCTCCTGAACTGGCGGAACGGAAATGACAATATGGCCAGTCTCCCAAGCCGGAAGCTTTTAGAACAGGAAATCGAATTACTAGATACCAAACGGCCCGACACCAACGACATTGAATTCGTCACGTCCAAGGCTGTTGCTGGGAATATCAAATTCTAATTAAACACATTAAAAATAACTTTTAACACTTTATGTATTCTATGATTTTAACTAAAAAATCAACAATCTTACTACTAGGTAAGGTTAGTCAACGAAGAATCTACTAATGTTGAGTCACCTCCCGTAAATACCTGGGTGCCAAAAAATCACAATAAGATGATTTTACACACATTTCTATGATTCTTATATCACGATACATAGAATCCGTTATGAATCGCCAGTTTCGACGATATAAATTTTCATCGTCTTTAAATCAACCCATCGGTAAAATGTAAAGTGAGTTTTTAACACTAAATGATCACAATTTTTTAAAAAATTCAGTAGGTTTTCAACGATTCATTATTTTTTATTCAGTTTCATTTCATTTGTTTAGTTTGAAGAATGCGATAGTTTTGTATGGTTAACAGTAAGAATATAAATGTTGTGTGCAGTTCTGGTCTGAATGTGATAATTAAACTCAAAGGGCATATTAAAATGCTTAGTTCTGTTATAAATTTTCTTTGATATTTAACAGAACTACAGACTGGATAGAGACTGGATATATGTAGGTCGGATATAGACTGGAACGATTTTAAAAACTTTTATTTTTATTAAAACGTATGTATTATAAAAAAATATAGATATTATACATCTGTATATCTACTGAAACTATTTTTAAATGAATAAAAAAAAATTAAATATAAATTATACAAGTCTCACAGAAGCTGTTTATATGTAAACTATTTATATGGAAGTCTTTTTTATACGACGGCCCAGCGTTTATAACCTGTAAGAGCTGGCTTAAGTAATCACATTGCAACGTTCAATTCTGTGCGATTTCTGTTATTTATCTAAATTAATCAATCAACACTCTAGGGACAAAATCTAGAAACAATGTTCTCAGAACATACTGACTTATAAAAATATTGTTATAAATTATTTTAGTGGGCGTAACTGTAGACTCCAGTTTTGAACATTCTCAGAGCTAAACCGTAGCCCGACGGTTACGAAAATGGCATTCCTTGATCCCAACAGCCTGTGTTTTATTCTGGAAATCTTATGTTTTATTAGGATATTTAGTAAGTGTACTTTGTCTATGACTCGCATGTATAAAATTCATGCAGATATGTATGATAGAGTAACTTAACCCGTATTATATAGATTTAAAAAATATATTTTGATTACCTATGTTTAATCTATTAAATCATAAGGGAAATCCAATAATTATAAAGTCTTTGTCTGATTAAATCTTGTTTTATGTAATTTTACCGTAGAGTTAATAGCAAGTCATTGTTGATGTAAGTAATATATGTCGTAGCCTTATGTTTTAGAAATATCCCATAAATATACATAAAATTGTTATTTGAAAGAGGCTTTCATTACCATCATTAATTACCGTGGAAAAACGACCGTAAGATACTCTTTCAGCCAATATTTCGGCGACAAACTATAAAGGTGCAATAAAAATTATGACACCGTAAAACTCGACGCGATAAAAAATATACTCCGCCATGTGACGTCACGTTTTACGTGTGCGCGGGAAGGCATATGAGTTCAGTAAATTTTAATTTATGACTTTGTGCGGCCAAGTTTATTGCATCTTCCGCCGGGCGACATAATGCACACGGACCTTTGTTATTTCTCAGTGCACGCCACCGATGCGATGGCGCTGGGCACATCGCCGTTGTCAAAATCCTTCGTAGCCCGTGTGCTGAGCGTTGAAATCTCATACTTCTCAGGGGCTCTGGGGTTGTATCCCAGTTTGTTATAATTTCATGACATATCTAGGTAATTTTGTTAAGCACTTGAGTTTTTGTGATGTGGTTTCTACAATAAAGGAGCCTCGTGGGTCGTTGTAGTGTTAAAAATTAAAATAAAATACTAATGAAATGTATTGCCTTGCAACATTTTAACAATAAGCAACACTAATAGACTATCAGTCACCGGCCGCCAATAATATCGTTTAATTTTATATAATTTTGTTAAGCTTTAAAAACAAACATGATTTTTTAATAAGTTTAACGGAACAGTACTATTTTTCCCTCCACGGAGGGGTTGTGTTTTTTTTTACGTCCTGCGCCTTATTTGGGTGATGTATTTTATTATTGGCATTATATTGTATTGTTGTTTTTGAAATAAAGACTGATATGCGCGGGACAATGAAGGTTTTGTGCGACCAACTCGCTCGGTTTTCATCTCTGCGTGTTGTATTGATGAAGGCCGAGCGAGAAGGTCGCTTTAGGATAAAATAATGCCAACCAGGCGGCGAAAGTGCTGGGCCGATATGGACGCTTTTGCGCATAAAACGGCTCAGGGTATGTGGTGGGTCCCCTTCATGGAACAGTACTATAAACTCGTAGTAATCATTGCCAGATGCTTTTCACTTCCTCCAGATATTTTGAAGTTTATAAATAATTATATCATTTACGTTATACTAACAAATCTGAATTTATATATTTTATTCAGGCCACTATTTAACAATATCCCCCGATACCTTATATTTCAACGTTTTACTTACATATTTTTTGTACCTGTATTACCTGCTATCTGCCAAACTAGCCGAACTCAAATGTCATACCTAATATCCAAAACTTGTTAACTACTATACCGTTCATCTCCAGAAAATATTTCAGGTTTGATACTATAACGTTAGTGTGGCAGTCGCTGGCTTCTACTCTACAAAAAGAACAATTATTAACATATCACATTCAATCATAGAAATTACAACCTTTAGAAGAGGCCATGAACTCGGAATGCGTGTCGCATCAATATTCTTACTATTTTCAAAATGAGTTAAACGCTCGCTACTATGAAAATAGGACTAACTTTCCAGTATCCTGTAATGGGGCTCGATCCACCGACAACCAGATCACTAGGCGAGCATCATGACTAGAGCCTCCAATCCGAATATTCGAACCTCGAATATATTCGCCTGTTTTTAAGTATTCGTTATCCGAATACTTAAAAAAGTATTCGTAAAGAATTATGTATTAATACTTTTCTAAACGAAGGTTTACGAACCCTGGACGTCATATGCAAGCATTTTTAGGTATACGATTTATTTCTCAAAAAGTATCGCTATCGGCTATATGGAAGTCGGACATCAAAGATGTAAACGCCGTAAATTATCGGACATCTTTTGCATTTGCCTTTTTTAAAGATTTATCTTATCTTTATGGTTTTATTACAATAAACACTAACGGTTAACACACTTTGTTTTGTCAACGATGGAGTCGGCTTTCTATTATTCTTTAGTATTAAGCTTTCATAAATACTTAAGCCGACAAACAAGAAGTTATATACAAAATAATGAAAATAAAACTTGCACGTTGGATGTGAGACATGAAGTAATATTAACATATCTAAAATTTTGTCAGTTATCGAGAGAATATGGACTCGTCTGTATATCCACGAAGGATTCGAGTTCCGGAAGTTATTAACCACGAATATATTTGTTGTTGTTTTTATAACATATATTAAAATACTTAAGATAAATAAATTCTCCACATTTATTGTGTTTTTTTTAAATATATAGAATGTATTTATCTGTATTTATCATCCGAAGTAAATTATTCCTTTCTTAAAAATTTTACGAATATATTCGAATATATTATCATTAACTATTCGATGTCCGAATAGTTGGAATCACGAATATTTGGAGGTTCTACATGACCACTACATCAACAAGCTTCTCATTATCTCGATATCAAACTCGAGCTTAATCTATTCAGATAATGAAGAAGTTATGATAATTTATAATAATAATAATATTTTATTAAAATAAGTTACTAAAAGTTAACTTTAAATATATATATATATATATATATTTTAAAATATGGTAAAATGGATTACTTATAATAAGTAGGTAAATGAATCATGATTACTCATGTACTTACTTATTATTAGATGTAATGTGTAATGCGCAATATTTATTCTCGTACACATAAATATGTTTTATTATACAAAAATACGTTTTAAGTGGTACAGGCAAGACTAGCGGTACATAATGGAATTCTGATATCAACACTGATATATGGAAGTGAATCCTGGAGCTGGCAGAAGAGGAACGAAAGTAGAGTGAATGCAGTGGAGATGAGATCCCTCAGGCGTATGTGTGTCAAATCCATTTATGATAGAGTAAAGAATGAAGATATTAGTAATGAATGTAAAGCTGATTTTAGCATAATTAATAGAATTAAAAAGGGACATGTCGAGGGAATGAATGAGGAAAGAATGTTAAGAAAGATATATAACGCAAGTTGCAAGTTGACGGTGCCAGAAAGAGAAGGCGACCGCGGAAGACGTGGCACGACCAGATAATCCAGATACTGGAAGATGGTCCCGTTAGAAGCCTCAACAACCGTCGAGCTTGCATGCGAACATGTATAAATGTGGATGAGGTCAGAGTTGTATATCAGGACAGAAGAGTATGGCGCTCAATCCTCTCTGTTTACTCCCACGGAGAGACGGGGAGACGGCATGACGGTAAGTAAGTGAGTAAGTTTTAATTTATAATCTTAATTTAATAGTCTGATTTTCATAAAAGTGCTTTCACACGTTAGAAAATTGGGGATATTTCGTTGAAGACCGTACAGCCCACTGGTTTTATGTGGGAAAGGAAGTGGGAACACATTCTTATTCAATGCTACGATCGTAGAAAATTCGCAAAATGTTAAATTAAGAATTTGAAATGAATTATTTTTTCGTACACAAGAATAATAAAGTATTAAGCAGAGGTTCAAGACAAATGCGTAGGACAAATTTTTCAAATAATTCATATAATCACGCCAAAAATGTAATGTAAACAACTATTAAGAAATAATATATAATGCACTTTCATTTGTGACTGGAATGTGATGATGCGTATGAGTGTTTTGACAAAACAGAATGAAAAAAAACAGTTTACAGTTTTTATAATCTGATGTCATTTTTATTCACTCGCCTGACTGAATAACTAACTCAATTTGCATTCATACTTATATTTGTAATTATTTACTTAATTTTAAAATTTATACATACACGACTTATGTATATATGGAAATCATTATGAAATTTTATGTCAGAAAAATGTAATAAGCACAACCAAGAAAACTTATTGAATAAGGCAATGTTTCAATAGCATGCCAAGAAGTCTTTTAAAATATACTATTATTACAAGGGCTGAACAAGTAGGCTGTTGAGAAGCCCGATACATACTTGTTTAACCAATTAATGAAGAAAACCAATTAATCAAAATAAAGCGGGAAAGATCTGTCCCATTACCATAGTAAAGATGAGGAAAGTGATAATTCCCTTTCAACTTCGTGTCATCGACAGCTTGAGATGTGTGGATTCGACTTAGGAGTGTAGGTATATAAGTATTAAAGTAAACCTTCAACCTTCGCAAACATTTTCTTAGCAATGCGAAGCTTTCGGCGGCGGCACTCGTGCGTGATAGCGGGATAATGGACGACACAAAATACGGCATCAAATTTAAAAGTTAAGGTATCAAAGACACTTGGATTTTTCAGTGATATCAAAAGAAAGCTGCTTGTTTGACCTCTACGAAACATAAATAAAGTAATCCAAAGCACTTCCCACGCTTGTATTATTTAATAACAAATTACGTGGGATAACATTTTATACAGACATGTAAAAGAAAACAGCAATGTATATTTATTAATGAAAACAGATTTCATTGAGAAATTGCAATTTTAATTTGCATGTATTGCAATATCACAATACAGATCTTTTCATTAAAAAAAAATATACACATATACACATACGTATATTGTATTAATCATGTATTAATGAAATTCCACATTCAATAAAAAAAGGACAGCAATATTCTATTGTCACCTACCTAGCGTATATATTACTCAAAGGTTTTTGGAATTCATTGCAACATAAAGATGATAGCTATTTGAAAATAAAATATCAGATGCGCCAATAGTTAAAATGGCGAAATTGGTTTATCATAATTTTTCTGATTGGAGAAGTTCCGGGTTCGCATTCATCCTAAATAATTTTTCAATTAATTAAGGATAAATAACAAAATATCCAATCGTTATCATATGTTATTTGTATGTTAAATTTGCAAAACTTTATTGATATAAAAATAAGGGTCTGTTTTCAAAAAATGATTATAAAAAAATTGAATAGTTATTGCTATTTAAACATCTCAACTGCTCCTTCATTCTAGTGCCTAAATGTCTTGTTTAATGTCTATGCTGATTTTTAATTTTAAGTATACGTTGTATCCTGATGAAAGGACCAATAGCACCGAAACACGATGCTAATTTATAAAATAATGGTTTACACAAAGTATTCTGTTAATGAATATTTAAATTATGTTACAAGAAAGATTTGTATTATAACTTATTTTATGAACTAAAATAAAGTAACTTATATTATATTAATTAAATTCCTTTAATGAATCAGTGAATGGTATCCACCGCTCACCCAAGACTGTTCTTCAAAACAAAAGCGTCCATATCGGTCCTATTCAATCGTCTCCAAGTTGACTTTTTTTTCAACACGCAAGACAGCGCTACCCCACGCAAGTCGTATGAACCGTTGTGACGCGGCGCGGCCGCATTCTCCGTCCCCGCCATTGAAAGATGTCTTAATTATTTTTAAATACATATAGGTAGGTACATATTAAAATACATAACAATAAAAATAAACACGGACACGTATTATAATAAAATACATAAAAATAAGAAAGAAATTAGCAGAAGTAAATAAATAAAAATGTTAATCATATAGTAATAAAAGAAATCAAAAATAGGAACGAGACTTTAAGATAAAATAAAATAAAACCATAAACAAAAGAAAAGCTATAAGGGAGTCAATATGTATTATTGAGTACCATAAACAATCAAACAATATATATAAATCTCAATATAACAAAAAAAAATTGTATATAATAATAAATTTTATTATATACATTTAATGGTAATTTTATCCTTTAATAAATCGGTTAATGAATCAAAAAGATTGTACAACTATAGGTACTTAGATCCGTAAGCTTTTTGATAGGTTCTGAATATCTATTTAAATTCAAGGAACATGGTTCGCGGTGTCAGAGCAGCGTGTGCACGTACCGACGCACACTGTGATATATTCCAAATCTAGCGGAACTTAATACAATGTATACTCATTTAATTTTTATCTCTGGACTTACTGAATAGATTTTTATGAAACTTTTCCTGAATGTTCATAAATATATTCTTTATATGTACACATCACTAAAATCTATTCAAATTCATAGAGTTTCATGCAAGAAAAAAAAACAAAAGCGGTTCATTCGACTTATATTCGCACATATTGAGCTTGTTTCATATAAAACATGTCACGTAATTAAGGCAAACCCTGAAAGTACTTTGTTAAGAATCGGCTACTGGTCTAAAATGTTTAAGCAACCATGACCTAATATCAATAGTTATGGAGATATGCAGTATCAAAGTTTGCATTTTTTTATCAATATTTCTGACTTATTTTTTGAAAAAAGTTGAACTATCATTACAGTAACTTATATCGATTATGAAAAATTTATTTGCTTCAATACAACTTCAATAAAATGATAAAATCCTTGTAAAAAATAACTTTTTTCAATTTTTGTAATTAATCGAATCTTGCTGTGGAACTCTGTTTTTGCTTTCTTGACAAGATGGTAAGCTGGATAAATATTTCAATTTTTACCCCTCGACTGTTGTCTCAGTGTGTTATACTGGTGGGTACTACTGGAATAATATACTGAACTGCTATAATACAGTAAATTACTAGTGTAGCAGGCAGGGCGTCAAATCAATTTAGTGTTTACTTACTGCCAAGACACTCAACAACAATGAAAAAAGCTTCATTAAATTTTGTAAACACTGTAAACATTTGTAACATTGAACATTGAATAAACATTTGAATTTTGAATTTGAATTTGAATTTGTACTCAATTTGGCATTGACCATTAGTGTCAAGGCGGCTTCTAGAGAGAGTTTGACTCTGGTACTCCAAAAATTCGTCTCGCTTTTTTTATTCGAGTAGCTCAGTAAGGAGACTCAGCAGCTACTTCTTTCATTAGATTGACTGCATCCCTTTTCCCGGATGATCTCGGACTAATTTCAGTGGCGACCGTTAATTCTTCTTGAGTTTTTGTAGAAACTAGATCTATGATTTTTCTCTTTTGGATTTTCGAAATACATTTTCGAATGACTTCCAAGGTCTACCTGATCTTGTACAATCTCGTAAACCTGCTGAACTTGAGAAACTGAAGTCGAGAAACTTAGAAGGCAATGATACTATATCTTCAAACCACCCATCATGTTCAGCCAAAAATTTCAATAATTTTCTACAGCTTTTCTCCAACTTCGCATCTATTTTTGCGCTAAGACTGCTAACGTACATTTTTAGTTCTCAAGGCGTGCTTTCGAATCAACCTGGTTGTGTTTTTGTATTATAAAATTCTAAATACACCTGTTTTGATCCTTTTTTGCCACTTAAAAGCCATGCTTAAAATATTTATCTTTTCATTATTGTAGGTACTCCTAAAGAAAATTAAAAAATATTGTACGAGTGTCGAAAACACGTGCCGCCAAATTTAATAAAATCTTACAGAATATGAACCAAAGCAGTAAATAAAATTATTTTCTCGTTGGGTACCCATGGATATTTTTTGTAAATTCGAAGCAAAGTCACACTTCTTCAAAAATATTACAATTTCGACATGTACAAGTAAATGGCTTTGTATCTGGCAATAAAATATATATATTGTAATACAGTTTACTTTTTAAAGTAGCCATAGAGTTGAAGATAAAATATATATGTGTATTAGTAACTGTACTTCGAAATAAATTCACTTTATTCTTGATCACAATGACTCAAATTAACGAACTAATTTGCTATCAGAATGACGGCCTATGCAAGTGTCACTCAACCTGGCAATGCTATATGAAAACCGGTGCTGTTATATAGCAAATAATTATCAAAACATATAGTCTAGGTAATTAGCTACTGTGTATATTTAACTAATTTTTATTTGCTTGCTTTTTAATTTTTGAATAAAGTTCCGCTAGATTGCGAATATATTACAGTGTGCGACGTGGCGTGGTGCCGGAGGTCAAACACCGAGAATATGAAGAGTTACCGCCCCCACCGGGCCGTGTCCACCCCGACCGATCCATCTTTATTACGTACCGCGGGCAGCGCGCTCCACTCTGCTCCCGTCGCGCTCCACCCGCGCACATCCAGCTCAGTCGGCTGCGAATTCAATTTCTTAACTAAGTAACTTGCCTTCAATGTAGATTTCTACTTCATTTTCGTCGTTACGGCAGGCAGAGATTAAAACGCCGAATTTTTTTGCTAACAAACCTTATTTTTAATGCGTATTAAAGCCGTCATGAAAAAGCTACAGTAGAAAAAATCTCATCACAAATTACTAATCATTTCGATGTTTCTACTTACTTAACCTATAACTTCTTCTGGGATATTCTTTCCTATTTATATATAATTTGAGTTACATTTCTCAAAACCCCAAATGGTTTTAAAAATAACTGTGTAAATGTTGGTAATCTATTCCGTTCTTAACTAAATTTCTTTAAGACCCTTAATGACGGTAAGATTTAAGAAATAATTTCGTATTTTTCATCATTGTTCGTCCATCCTGATGATGATACAGCGCTATCGAAACCTGTTAACGTTCAAATTAATTAATGTGAGTTATACAAGTCTGTTCGTTTTCGGAAATTAATAATTATGTCCAACCACTGTTAAGGGGGGGGCGGGGTAAGGTATTTAATTATTTTTTTGGCATTTTTTTAAAAATATTTATAATATTGCAAGAATATTGCGTCAACTTTCAAGTCAACCGGAGCAAAATTGACGAAGTTATGAACATTTGAGCGTTGCTCAGATTGATTTTCTATACCTGCTCGGACATCAGTCTGAGGGACGCGCTCACCTGATGATTACCGGATGCGCTATTGTATTGGAAGAGTTTTGAGACAAAAAGATGCTCTAGATCTTCTTGATGAAAGCTCTTTGCTACATGGACCGGATATCGACGACTATGTGTAAGTATAAAATAATTGTCGAGTTTTAGTTTGAATTTTATAGTAGTTTTAGTCCGATACGCCATAACTCTTTGAAACTTTGCACAGTACTTCTTCACGTAATTTACCAGGTAATCCCGGGAGCTTTTTTTTTATTATTATTAATTTTACAGTAACCAATTGGCCGATTTTTTTTAGCGAAAATCGGTGTTTTGGCCTCCAAATCGAAAAAAATCTTCGCAGCATTACCTCGAGAAACATCTCCTTAAACAAGTGGTGCATTTTGATTTTGAATATAATTAAACGGAATAACTTTGTTTATCACCACAAATTTTTTTTGGTAAAACCAACCGGTTTCGGAAACAACGTTCCTTGTTCGTGTCGTGTTCAAATGGGGTAAATAGTGGGGGGTTCGAAAGAATGACACTGAAGTATGATTGCTTATAATTTTGTAAAGTTTAATTAGTATTAAGTATACCCTGACGAAGGAACGTTGTTTCCGAAATCGGTTGGTTTTAATTTAGTGGTGATAAACAAATTTAATCCGTTTGATTATATTCATAATGAAAAACCACAAAGTTATAGCAAAATACAACAGTATACATTTTGATTTTTTTATTTCAGATGATCTATTATTTAGTTATGAGTACACCGCAAAACAATTTTTTTTCGAAGCGCCTCCGGAGATTCACCGCTATTCGCTATTGTATGTATGTTGCAAAATTTTTTTTTTAAAATAATGTTTAAATAATGTATTATTAAATAAAAACAAAGTAAATAAAATTGCGCTACCTGTATCGCCAAATTTTTTTATTGAAAACATGCCTTTTTTTCACCGAATTAACCTTACCCCTTCCTTAATGCTGTCAACATAAACATATAAGATAAGTGTTTTAATAATGTATATAAAACAGAATACTAAAATAAATACCAATTTTCTGTCCAATCAGATGGTACGGTAGAATCGTTCCTCTGGAAAGTTAATCAGACCGCTTCGATAGCGACAGAAACGTAATAACACAAATGAAAAGAAAATAAAGAGAAAAATCCCGCTTAAGATTTAGATCCACACCGTGTTTCAGACGTTCGATATCTGGCCAGATGAAAGTTTCGACTGTGGCGAGATTTGTGGAGAAAAACGTGTTCATACACGGAGTCGCGTGGAACTCCTCTCGCGGGTCGCGGCGCCGAGTGGAAAAGTTGGAACGACCCGACGCCCGCCTCTAGTAATGAGACGCCATCGCTTGTTAAATGAAGATAACTTTTCTAATGGACTTCTGGAGTTCCGACAATCGGGGCGTGTTACAATTGCTTATTCCATTGCTAATCTTTAAAAGCGTGTATAGAAGTAAATTACGTTCACATGTTGGCAAATTTTAGTACCTAGTGGACACAAACATGTTGGGTGATAATTGTTGAAACAATTTTTTTAGGAATCAAGGATTTAGTAAACAGTGTCCGACGTGAGCAAGAGTGAATTTGGCTTTCATAACGGAAGTATATTTTCAAAAACAAGCGTTAACGATTATCATTTTCTAGCTTGTTGGTCTTGTGGTTAGGACTCTCGTCTCGTGATCCAAAGTTCGCGAGTTTTAGGAACCTCACTGCACTTTGACTTACTTTTAAAATAGTAATAATATTGATCTGACAGTATTCCGTATTAGCACCTCTATTTAAAAAAATATGCTAAGAAGATTTCCTCACGCTGTAATTCTTATAAAGAATACTTAAAAATTAAAAGTAATTAATTTTACATATACGTAGTAAACAACGTAGTGTAAACAATAAGATAATTTAAAAAAACTTTTAACAATTCATCAGAATATATTTTGACATAATGAGATCTAACGCTGAATAATGATTTACAAAAATAACCCATAAAAACTAAGTTTTTACAATACTCACTCTCTCATTTTCTGGTTTCGTGTCTACCATATGCGTCGGAATCTCCATACAACTTACTGAATTGTATGAAAAAAATTAGAAATTTGAAAAATCCAAAATTATACTATAATTATTATTTTTTTAACGAAAATTTGATAGATCTTCTTGATCGTCGTCACGAGTCTACTTCACGGGAAAAAAGTTAAAAATCGATCCAAAGTTTTTTCGTCAGCAAGCAAGCAGACGCCACGAGTTAAAAGAAAGGAAGTAAAAAACCAAGTTTTTGGTTTGAAAAACTAGTTGAAATATTTTTTTCGCTTAACCTACGTGTTGGGCTTCGGTCGGGCGACGCTACGAAAGGGAGTAATAAAAAATTTCCAAAAATCCAAAATTATACTCTAATCAGGTTTCGCGTCTACCAGACGCGTTGAAATATTTTCATACAACTTAATAAGTTGTATTAAAAACCTTTCAAAATTTTAATAAGTCCATAAATTTATTAATTTTTTTTAACGAAAATTTGATAAATCTTCCTGATCGTCGCCACGAGTCTGCTTGCAAAGTCTCAGCTCGATTGGATCACGGGAAAGGGGTTTAAAATGGATCCAAAGTTTTATCGTCAAACAAGAAGACAAGAAGACAAGCAGACGCCATGAGTTAATATAAAGGGAGTAAAAACCGATAGACATTAAAATACAATCATTGTGGTGTATGCGATTTTGGTTAGTTTTCTAAAATTCATTATCTATTTTTTCTTATAAAAAAAATGCCGCAACCTAAATTATTAGAGGTCATTGTGCTTTACAGCGATCGAATATCGTATTATTAAAAGTAAATAACATGTTTATGACATAATTTCACTGCTTTCATATTGTTCATTTTACGCTTCAATAATGCTTTTTGTGTCATAAAAATGTAAGTTTCAGTAGGAATCACACCGACGCGAACGCCTGAACTTTGAAGTCTGGCTGAAAATGTTTGAAATGGCTGGAAAATTATTAAAGACTTTTCATGCACATCGTAATAAAGCAGGGCGTCATTTTCATGATGAAATGACAAAACATAAGGAATACATTAATTCAAGAAACAGAAATATTGAATTTAACAAAAAATGTATGTTTCTTAGAGAAAAGGATTTTGAAGCGAGTAGAATATTTATAGAGACTAGAATAATTTGGAAATGAATTTTGGTTTCAAAACAATTTCGTTATTTTGTTGTATTGTAGAGTACAAAACATAAATTAGGAGAAGCACATTTTTATAAAAATCCATAAAACGTTTTTAACGTAAATAATACAAGGCTTTAATGCACACACAATTCATTTATATAATTAACTAGCTGTGCCCGCGCAGCTTCGCACTTTTAGTACACTGTTTGGATTGTCATAGATCTTTCGCGAACCTTCTAAAATATTCTCCTTCCAGAACTTTCAAGAAATTGATCAAATGTACAGGAACCTTCTAGACACACCAACACAGTCGGCGCGCTTATTTTGAAACAATCTGATGCATTTGCGGCCTTCCCATAATAAAACAATGTGCTAGAAAGCAGATTTTTGTCACCCACTCCCACCCACGCACAGCCACCCCCAACAAAATCAAATATTTTCGATGTGACACCAAGGGCTATCCATCACCATAACCACCAGTGGGTGGTTGTGGAGAAAACTTGGCGGGTAGGAAAACACAGGATTCTTTATATATATATATATATATATATATATATATATATATATATATATATATATATATATAGATATAGATATATTATACAAATCAATATACATATATATTGATTTGTATAAGTCATAGCGTGGACTAGCAAGAGTTTAAATTTAGGTTTTGGTACAATTAGATATAATTATCAAATCATCATTGGGGTTGCATTTCTTCCTTCTAATTAAATGTTATCACCGAAAAACACAATGAACTTTTCTTATTTTTAAATAAAGCAAGTTTTAATTTTACGTTTACTAAATTAAATTTCACTAGCGGATTAAAGCGAATTAAAGCTAAATCTAGTTGTGTATGGATAGTATTTTTTTTTTAACTGAGAGAATTGAATTAAATTTAGATTCTACGTATTTATCACCGTTTCACTTTTTTCGGATACAGCGAACAAATCATTAAATTTTCATAACGCCACATACATCAGCGGGAAATAGAGTAATAATGAAGGCATCTATCATTGATTAATTGAAGAGATGTTCAAGAATTTTGCAGCGGTTGGTGAATAATAATAAATATCGGAAAATACTGTTTTATTAATGTCTGAAAAATGATAGATCGGCATTAAGTTTTCCTACATAAATCCTTTCTCTTTAATATCATGACAAAATCATTAAAGAAAACGATCGCGGGTTATTTACTGCTGGATGAGGCGGAGGTCAGCGGGGGCACCCTCCTCTCGCGGTCGGCCCAGACGTCAATATCTGTTGCTCCCCAAAGCGAGCCCTAAAACTTTGAATGCGAGTTTCAAAGATCACGTATTTTCAATATGTGTAATGTGAATAAATTATGACGTTCGTGTTCGCGGAGATGTACGGCCGGGCGGCCCGAGTTTTATGAAAGGATTTACGCGCGGTGCCGGGGGAGGCCGGACCTAAGTGCCTCCGGAGGAACACATGAAGTGAAAGTCTCCGAGCTCTCTTATTTACTGAATATTAATTAAATATTAATCTTACAGATAAAACTATACAGTTTGGTACCGCGATGCAGTAATAAAACTTATCTGAAAAATGTTGGAGACAATGTAAACCATAGATATTTTTATGTTCGCCAATGTTATCATTTCGCAGAAAATCCGAGCGTATATAGAAAGATAAAAAAAAGAAAATTCATTCCCAACATAAAAGAGGCAAGGTTGGAAGAGGGTGGAAACCGATTAGATTAGAAAATTGTATATTGGCATTATAAATTGTTTAATTTTTCAAAATATTTTCTTTTTTCTTCGTAATTTTTTTATAATAGTATTGTTAAATTTTCATGATTATTACGTTTTAAAAATATATCTTACATGTTTTTGTTACGCACGAAAAATATCCATCAATAGTCTAAAATATTTGCAGTAGCTCGCGAAGCCAAATGTCGAAGCCATTAAGAGAACTACCAAACATTAAAAAAAGGCAATACAAGGTTTATCGAAGTAATGTAAAATAGATACAGAGAAGGGGAAGAAAGAGTAGTAGTAAATAGACTAAGGGTTAGCGCGATCCCACAATTTCATTTTACACGAGGGAAATAAGGTCCAGTTCTTTGCGATATTAGGATTTTTATTGATGAGACGAGTACGCATCGGATTTCGATGCGAGGCTACTTCGAGGATTAAATCTTTACTTAATTGACAGCCACGATTTATTCGCAGCTCCTGAAAATATTTAAATTTGTTGGTGTATTAAGATTTGTCGAGGAATGACAAAATAAAAGCGTAATTTTCCGAAGCTGCCTGTCACAGCAATAATTTAAAACGTAGTAATGGCGTTTAGCACGAGACCCACAAACATAATTGCTTTCATAAAGGACAACGTCATTAAGAAAACGAATGGTGGATTTCCAGAACAAAGGGGCGCTTTAGCTCCAGCTCCGTAGGCGGGGCGCGGGGGGAGAATCACTACACCAACACGGCGTGACGCATGGGGACACTCAAACACGCGCCAGTGTTGGCAAACTTAGGGTAGTCAATTCAATAAATCGTATGCATTAGAATATATGTATGCTTATCCACACGGTATATACATTTTTATTTTTAATGTTTAAATTATTTATCAACAGGTCGTTAATAACCATGGTATATTTGACATAAAAGCACAATGTAAAAACATTTTATAAAAATTAGAGGAATAACATGTTACAGAATACACATTTATAAGGTGGATAAATTAGAAACATTGCATATATATATCAATACTGGAAACTAATTTTCTATAAACCACATTGGTTTCTAATCATTACCAAAATTATAAAGATTTGATGAGAGCATTTTTTTCCACTATTTATTGTTTTTTGACCATACCGGTCGCAGCCCATTACGGACATCTTTTGATTGGTACATTATTCTTTTAAGCCAAGGCATTAATGCAGTTTTGTACAGGGGTAGTTTACATGCAGGGTTTAAAATAAATGGCAGCAATATCAAAAAAAAAATTAATGCAATCATCGAAGATAAGCCATTGTTATACCCAGTGTTACCTTATATACCTTTTATAGTTACCAAAATCAATAATTTTTATATAATTCACTATTTTATATCTAATTTTTAATAAATGAATAATTTCTCAAGTATGGAGAGGAGGGAGGGGGCCTAACGCTTTTTCGTTACGTAACGAAAATATACAAATAAACAATCTAGATCTTCACATGGAATTGCATTCGGAATTGATGAAGGCGTCGTTGCTGGCGGGGGTCCCCCGACCGTACACGTAATTTTTAAAATTTTAGTAGTTATTGATACATAAAGATTAATTTCCATTTATTGACTAAGTGCTTCTAATATTTTGATGATTATAATTTTTTGAATATTATGTATATTGAAATATATACATATTATTGTTTTAATTATGAATTTTAATTCTTACTTTGAATATGAACTTAAAACTTCAAAATTATCATCAACTTTTCAAAATTATACAAAATAATAAAATTGTATGAATAGAATAATTTACACGTCTGCTAATGTACAAGCATGCCTAGCTTAATAGAATAATATATAAGTCTAAAGATGGCCAAGATAGGCTGAAACCGTGTTTTAAACTTTTTTCTTCAACTGTTTATTGTTTTTGACCGTATAAAATACAATATCAGTATAAAAGAAATAGGAATATGAAAATATGAAAAATTAGAAAGGTTTACAAGTGCACGAAAAATATAATCTGCGTTAAAATCTGTTTGTTGGTCTCAAAGCAAACAATTTTTAGTACGCGTTTTAATGGAGGATTAAAAATAGTAACCTAAGTTATGTAGAAACGTAAACGTTAGTGCTCCTAATAGGTTTAATAAAACAATAAATTTGTTTGCGAATGGCTGTATTTTTAGAGGCAAATGATTTTAAAGGGTCGAATAAACCGCCTCTAGCGGCGGAGGCCGTCGGTGACTAACGCCCCATAGATCGACCCCAGATATGACTAACACCGAGCTTCATTCACCCCCGCCGAGCCATCCGTGAGCACAGCGGGCTCTACATCGAGGGACATGTACATTCTCACGGACACGAAGAAAATGCTAAGATCCGTCTATGAAATGGACGAAAGTCAGTCGAGAAAACCGCTCTTCCTACGGATGGGTTACTTTATTTAATCGTAAGGTCGGCACGCGATTCCGCTGGATATCGTGTGTTGGTCGTGCTGTGGTATCTAACTGCAGACTTGAGTCCATCGAGTCAAAAACTCCATCCCTCTAGACAGTGAATGGCAATCCACCATTAGCTCAAGACCGTTTTACGAGCGAGGACTTCCATATGAGTCCTTCCTATTCATTTGTCGCCAGGCTGGCATTTTTAATGCTACGTCGCACTGCGACACAGCAACAATGAGACATAGGCATAGCTGGCCAAAAATATGCCATTCACCATCCTATTTGATAATGGCCTAAAAGCCGAATAAGCTCTCAAATTTAATTTATTTCAAATTTCATTAAAAATAAAAAATAAATTTTAAAACTTCACTATCCATGAAGTGTAAATTCACACTATGTTGCATCAAAAATTTACAAATCAGACACAAGAGTAATAAAAATATTGATGGTGATGGACGTAATATAAGTAATATTACTTACAACAATTTAAAATACATAACAGTACGAATCATAGAATTATAAAGGCTCAGCATCATAAGGGAATAGCGAACCCTACCCTATCCCAGCATGTTTCAAACACCCCTTAAAGGGAAAAATACAAGATTTACTTGTGCTAAGGGAATTCTGTAGACAATCTTGTATTCCTGAAAATGTCCGATGTTATTCCGATATTTATATTATGTTATTCCAGCTGAGAAAGTATCGCAGTTGACCGATCGAGTTTGAAGTCCGCACGCGTCTAGGAAATGTCGTCGCCGTCGGTCTGTATGCAAATTAAATCATCGAGGACGCCTTATCGCCAAAACACAATCCCTTTTTACGAATGCATAAGTGCGACCGGGTCGATAGACCTCCATTTTAGTCGGCGACGGTTTAATGGAGGGATTTTTCACCCGGGCGGACTTTACTACGGAAATTAAATTATGCAAACTCCGCTTGTCAGACTAAAAAACTCTTCGACATTAGTAATTAACAAAAAAATCGTTAAAAGATTCTAAATTAATTTCGTTAAATTTATTTTTTATAAAATTATAACACTACATATTATTATATTATAAATGTATTACAATACCAAAACATACTATATTGTATAGGAAGGCCACAAAAATAATTAATATTCGTTGAGAAATCCGAGCCATTTAGACAAGCATTTTAATGGGGGTCGTTTACAAGATATTGTTTTTCAATATTTGTTTTCAATATTGTTCCAACATTCATGCTATGTAGAATATCATATAAATAAAATATAAATTTAAAAAAATAATACCTATTCAAAAAGTAATACCATTAATTTTTTAATGGTAAGGTTCCTTTTGACCAAACAATGCACACCAGCAAAGAAAGAATAAATAAATAACTTGCTGAAGTACACAACTGTACAAAATCGCATCCGGATGGTGTCACCTGTAGTCATGTCACCATCTGCACGATAATTTTGAATAACGAAGAGCAAAAGCTAAGTGTTGCTATGTAAATACATGGCAGATATAAAGATTTAAACGTAGCGTTTTATACACAGTGTTTTCTTTTGATAAAATATAAATAATGTTATCACAAAGTAATTTTGCTGTTATTGGATAACTAAATAATAAAAGGTTGAGATCTGCGGTTGTGTGACTAATATTACACCAAAGGTAGAAATCTACGAATCGTCACGGATGGAAGGGAGGTCAGGGATTTTGTCAGGTAGGAATGAATATACCTGGGCGACACCAGGGCATACAAAGGGAATAATTTATTTTTTCCTTTTAAAAGAACTATGTGGACTGTACTCTAGAGGGTAGCGCCTCCTGCGAGGTGGATTTCCAGTTGTCCTTCCATCTTTTGGGAGGTCTTCCGCGGGGGCGGGCTCCGTGAGGCTGACTATGTGGTGCGATATAAGGGAGTCTGATGCTCTTCATTCTCTGGACATGACCATCCACCGTACAATATCCTCAAAATATATAACAATATTAATTTAAATCCCTTAATGATCAAAATCAAATAAAAATGTTATACGCCAATAAAGATAAAAATGATGCAAATAAATGATTAAAACGAGAAGGGCATTCATTATTTTGTAACATGTGTCGCAAGTATGAGGGGAAAAAAAGGTGACTATAAAAACACATATACTGAGAATAGCTCTAGCGCACGCATACAAAATAAAATGTAAATGCTCTTTCATATACGTGAAAGGAATTTTTTTTTCCAAAAGCATTAGTGTAAAGTAACATTATAGTGCAGAGAGGATGTTACGTGATGTTGACTACGACCAAAATATGGTACAAATAAAAGATACGCTCAGCATATTAGATCAGCATAGTTTCGTCCTAAAATACAATATAATAGGTACAACCGAGAACATTTTGTGTTTACGGAAGCTTATCGTGCTAATTCCCGAAATAAAGCGTAGCATTTTAGGGAAAAATATTAAAATCGATGTTAACTTGTCTAGCATGAAAATGGTACGAAGTGGACTACATTGGACAAGAATACATACAATACCTCACCAAATGACATGCTCTACACCTTAATCTTATTAAAATACTTCAGGTTTCATGCCTAGTCAGAGGTTAAAAAAAGACGATTTAAAAAAGTATCCAAATCGTAAATTATTTATTTATTATATTTAATACATTTGAAGATATATATATTTCAAGAATCTATACACAACTTTTTATAATTTTTTTTTTAAATGGAAAGGATACAGCCATTGTGACTGCCTTTAAAAAAACGGATTATGCGATGGCCACTTCCAATTCGGATTCATTGAAATAAAAAAACGAAACAAAATATTATTACATATATCATATATACGAGTACTTAATCGAAGATTTAAAAAAATATGGATTTGCTTAAAAATAGCCAAATTTGAAAGTAAAAATTCGATTTCACACTAAAAAATTACCCCTTTTTGTAAAGTTAAAAAAAATATTCTTAAAAAATACTCGTAGGTAAAATTAAAAAATATTCGATTGTATAGTTTTCGAGGTATTTTGCTCATCGATCTGGAAAATATGATATTGAATAAACGCGTTCAAAGTTAAAAGTGTTGTATACGTCGCGATATTTATTATTCAAAGAATATTCTGGAAATAAAAAAAAAAACATTTTTTTTAAATTCTCATAAGGCACGAACCCTTAACACGGCAAAAACGAATTCCCGGACAAGGAGGTTCTCAATGGGCAAAAAAGTGGTAGTTGTCTACTAATAACGTGGACTAAATTTTTGTAATCATACATAATGACATTTGACAGTAAACAAGCGGTGCGACATAATAGCGGGGCGTCAATCAGTGACGCGCGCCGCCCGCCGCCCGCCCGCTGTCTGGCGACGAGTGACGTCACTAATCGGCCTAGCAGCCAGGCGCGCTCCGCCGACACATTGCCGGGCCGTGGGCCACGAGCAGTTAGCACCTCGGTGTAACGAATCCTAGTCAGTAAGAAATACTTGAACTTCGGTGAAAGTGTTATTTCGCACGTACTGATATTATGCGGGTATTATTCAATTAGTAAATTCAGTTATTGCGATATATTCTTGATTTAGTTACCGCGGAAGAATTACAGATAGGTACCTACGTATGATAATAGCCGTTTGTATTATAAATGCAATTACTATATGTAATACCAATTGCGTACGTATTTTAACATCCATTTTTAGCTATTGAAATCATATATTTGGATAGTGTGTTTTTAAATAAAATAAAATACATAAAAATGGTGGTAATTATGTTATTGGTATTGGAAATATAATTTTATACCGTTAGTATTTAAATATGATGACAATGCCACGCTTTACAAAAAAATTCATAATTTGCGAGCGTATTTCTGGCGTAAGTAATCGTGAAATGGATAACCAAACTGAGCACAAATCACCTGCCAACTGTCAAATTGGCCATCACTGGAAAAATTGTTGACAATTAGAAAAACACATCTCTAAAATAACACTTCAAAATAATAAAATAACGTATTTAAACATTAATGGCATAAAATTATCTTTCCAATAAGGCAAATAAAATGGCAATTATTACGATTTTTATGAGTTTTACTTCATTTTGAAGATTAACAAGGTCAACTTTTTCGTTTTATGTGTACTAATTTGTATCTTATAATATAATTAGATACAAATATATAATAGGTTATATGGCGGATCGGTCAAAAGCAAATTCCGCTGTAATAAACTAACAATTATTGCTATAAGTAATAATACTAAAAACCTAAATACACATGTAAGGATGTGAACATAGTCAGATTTTAAATTTATGTTAATAGTGTAAACCCCTTCAGTATACATGGCATCATTGACTTGAGATCACGTACGACATATATGTATATTGCTGATATTTGATTTAAAAAAGTGATTCTTTTACTTTTTTAAATCATATTTACTTACCTTATAAACGTATCAAATGAATACATCAATACACAATCTGAACCCTAGGCTTATAAATTACGCCTAAATATCGAAAGAAATTTATTTCTACCGTTTACTCCTTAGTTAATTATTAATAAAATAAACTATTTATGTATAATCAAATGTAATCTTTCATATTGTGAAGTAATAATTTGGTGGGAAGTGAATGTACATATAAAATAGTTACATATATTTATTTACGCACCATGCTACTTTAGATAAAAAAACTGGATAATTTTTTAGATGACTAAGCCAAGTTCAGCGAGTTGTTGAATATAAAGAACGAAAAGATTAAGAAGGAATTGAAAATTATTCTTGAAAGGTCACTGAGGCGGCAAAAAATAAGGGGCCTACGCAAAACGTTTGCTCTAATGAAAAACAGAAATGTTCGCAATTAAAAAAAAAGATTACGCAGAATTATGAAGAAAAATCTTTGGTTTTATTATACAGACTTCGTTATAAACATATAAATTGATCATAAAAAATAGATTATCTTTTAACGCCGTCGGTCTAATATTAATTAATCCAGCGGTCAATAATAAAGAAAATCATAATTTTCCAGGCAACTATGAAACAAATTTCACAATGAAATGTATATTAGAAAATGAAGGACCAAGATTTTAATATATTATAAATTGATTTTATATATAATATTTAAATATATAATAAGATTAAGATATTAATACATTATTTAATATATTAACACAAAATACATCAGACTCGGTATCCGAAAAACGACGAATAAATCGTCAATTGCCAGTCAAGTGCTCGGACCAGAAACGCAGCTCTGATCAATTCCATATAAATATTGGCGCTATGCATCAGTCTCATCCGATAGCTAGCCGTCAAGTGAATGGAATTGGAAATATAAACAAGAAGAAAGAATGAGGACAAAGATATTTTATTAAAAAATCGATAAATCTCTCAAAATGGTTCAACGTAGCATAATTTATTGTAATTGAATCAGGAGGTTTTCTTCGCGATAGAATTACTTTGAATATAATAGCATCAGTAAATTTTAGATATGAAAATCCCGCGCTCTTCTGTCGGCTGCTTCGTTAGGCATTACGGGGTGCGATGCAAGTTTTAAAATTCCGTAACAGAAGCGAGAATCTCGGGCAAAATGAGCTGGAAGGGTTTTGCATTAATACAATCGAAGCGATTGTCACATCATATCGAAGGAGCATATTCAATATTGATATCATAACGAAGTGACAATGCTTTTGGAGCATTAGATAATCTAAAAATGAGAATAGTATAATGTAAAAAAAAAAAGTGCCGAACAAGGCAATGTTTTTTTCTCAAAATATAATTTTACTTATGAAAATTACTGAATTACTCATATAATTACAAACCATGTGATTAGAATTTGAATGTAGTGAAATGTGAATTATAATGAAAGAAGGGGCATAAGAGCAGTATTGAAGAACATGGATGATTAAAATTAAAAAATCGACAGATCACTGTATGTGATAAATGCACAAACACCGATGTCAGTTAAACGATACATACAAAACAACCCCATTTTGCCCACCACTCCAACGCATCGTGGAAGGGTGAAGAATCGTAAAAGGAACACCAGTGCCACTTGCTGTATGCAGTAAGAGTTTTTTTAAAGATTTTTTTACCATTTTGAATTCATGTAAAATATAAAACACACGATATTTATTATAATAAGTAGTTTGAAAAAGTGACAAAGCTACAGAGCTGATGTAGCATCATCGATCGTAAAAAACTAGGCGGTTTAGCCGCATATAAAGTATTCAGAGTATCGTAGACTTATGGAATAGCTTTTCAGATGCGACAGAACTCATTTGGAAACTGAATTATTTTTAAATTTTCACACGAAGCAAACCCATTGTGGTGAGACATAGTATCGTTAAATAAAGTAACTATTTGTGTAACACCACTTTATTGAGTTTATACCAACTAGTTTCAAATCATAACTGAGTCTTCATTAGGGTTCAGTATTAACTCAATTAATTATTTTTGTTCCGTTTTTTTTTTAATTTTGGATACAGAACAGAGAAAACGGAGGATCTGCTTCTCTTGATATAGTGAGTGATCTCAGAGCCACTCTAGTTCTTCTTCTAGAGAATCAATGCTCAAAAGAAAGAGAAGCTCACCTTCTTCAGTCTCTTTTATTATATTTTCACAAACGCTCCATATCCCACGTCTCGTAGATAGCTCAGAATTTGTACGTGGCTGTAGCCTCGTCACAATAACAAAAAAATAATTATTTATTTTATTATGCACCGAAAGCCTCAACTGACGGATGAATGAAATTATGAAACGCGGAGATTCCCCGAGCGTAGATAAATTATGCCGCGTTTACACATGAACGAAAAGCGCCAGGATAGCTCGTTTACACGTGGATTATCTATAGTGCGAAATTCAAAATGTATTGGTGCATCGGTAAAATAATACCGTCGATTCCGATATATCGGAAAACTCACGACATCGCCGATATATCGGAATCGGTATCGGATATATCCCTAGATTTAATAAGTAAATGTACAGGAATTATATTAAAGATGACTTAGTGAGACTGTTCTTGTATCATAAACCAAATTAAATAGACTATATAAACTGAGTTTCATTATTTAATTGTAAAATAAATATGTGATAATCCTGTAATTGATGTGCGTTTTTCCTCGTTCTATATTCATTCGAATCGGATTACACGATTAAAAATTATTTGCTGTATTTTGAAGGCATGAAAAACATAGGAATAATAAATGTATTATTTATTATACTAAAATGAAATAATTGATGGTTTTAGCACGTGTCAGCGCACGGCGGAATTCTTGAACTGCGCAAATTTTAACCGCATCAAGGCACTGAAATCGGCGATGTTATGTGTGAGCAGCAGTAGTAGTAAGCCAGATAAACTCAAAGGTCAGTTTCCACTCATGGGGTAAAGTGGGGTAGAGGTAAAGCGAACTAGCCCGTTCCGGATATTACGTCACATATAGTGCAAACTTATATTCTGTTATGTATGTTAATGACAATTCCAATAAACGTCTGACGAGGGATTTTTCAAAGGTTATTGATGCGGAAAAACATTGTTTGTTCTGAGATTGAAGCCTGAATGCCTGTGAAAATACGGATTCACATGTGACAGGGTGAAACGAAGGTGGGGTCAAACAGCAGGACACAAAAGCGGCAAATTACGGATGTAATTTAATTTTCGTCGTAGCAATCAGGCTGTATTGCTGCCAGCTAGGCTATGTTTACAGTACCTACAGGGATTAACTAATTAATTGAACAGCAACACGGAGTTACGTCATAATATTTTGAATATATAGTATAGGTGTATCTTGAGAATTATTATCGAGAAAGTTCTAAAGATAGAAATGTTTTCAAGTTTTCATAATTTTCTGGTATATTTTATCATATATCTACGACCTTCTAGCCGACTTTCCAGCTCTGATAATGGAATCTACAATGGAATGCCAAACATCGGCCAGAAAGTTCGTAGCGTCACCGATCGTAAATCACACGGTAAAACAGCTCAGAAAACTCTAAACAGAGAGTTCTAAAGCTATTTTTAAAATTTTAATTGCCTCTATTTTTTTACTTAATTATCTAGACTATAATAATATGAATACAGTAATACATAAAATATTTCGATTATACGAACCATTAGATGTCAGTGGCAGAGTAATATTAAAGATAAATGTCTCAAAGACAAATACAATAATGAATTGCTTTGCTGAATCGATAGGTATTCACGTTAATATAATCCAGTCTTAACAGGTCAATAAAGTTCGATGGAGAAAATTTGGAGATATTTGGGAAGACTCCATACTGAACTAATGATGTCTTCTAATTCTGCGAAAATACATGGCAACGAATACGCGGGACAGAAAACATCGAGAGACACTTGGGAAGCCTCCATGCTGGAATGACATTCTTTAATTGTACGGAAATAAGTGGCGGCGAATAACAGTGAACGGAGAAAAATTGTAATCACTCACTTGAGATGTCTCGATACATCAACGGATAGGAAACGGCGGGTGACGAGGTTCCCTACATAAACTAAGACATCTGCAAAAGAGCAAATTTATAGGAGAGCTTTTTCAAGTTTGGCTTTACCAACGAAATGAGCGTATTTATCTGTTTTAGGTTTTGTTTGCCAACCATGCCCTTGTTCACTCTCTGCTGATATACAGAGTTTTGGATGGGGAGGTTCTTATTAAAAAATCTAAATTCAGTTAAAATATCACAAAAAAACTTACAGAAAACCAGGAATACCTACATTTATGAGAAATGGAAATCAAATCATAAAAACTAAATTTAAAACAAGCCAAATGCAGAACCACTATATTTATAAAGCCATTAACTACTGCAATAATCTTCCTATCGAGACAGGCTGCATCAATAACCATAGAGTTTTGGATGGGGAGGTTCTTATAAAAAAATCTAAATTCAGTTAAAATATCACAAAAAAACTTACAGAAAACCAGGAATACCTACATTTATGAGAAATGGAAATCAAATCATAAAAACTAAATTTAAAACAAGCCAAATGCAGAACCACTATATTTATAAAGCCATTAACTACTGCAATAATCTTCTTATTGAGACCGGCTGCATCAATAACCATTCAAAATAAATTTAAAAAATTAAAACCTTTTTAAAATCCAACTTACATTCACAAATCGTATAAATTTAAAGCTTTTTTCAAAATAATTCAATATTATTCATTAGGTATCTAATTATCTTCTATTACCACCTGTATTATTAAATGAATAACATATGTACTTACATATATACAAAATAATAACTGAGGCTCTCTTATCAGACTCATGACCTTCACTTCACTGATGAGGTCTACATGACTCATTTACTAGTGGAAACTGGTTTGGCGCTTAAGCTAGCGTTGGGCTTCGGTCGGGCGACGCTACGAAAGGGAGTAATAAAAAATTTCCAAAAATCCAAAATTATACTAAAATCAGGTTTAGTATCTACCAGATGCGTCGCAGTCTCTTCATACAACTGAGTAAGTTACCATTAAAAATTTCTAAAAATCCAAAATTATACTAATTTTTTTTTTTTAAACGAAAATATGATAGATCTTTTTGATCGTCGCCACGAGTCTGCTTGGAAAGATACAGCTCGATTGGATCACGGTAAAAGGGTTAAAAATCGATCCAAAGTTTTTGCGTCAATCAGACAGACAGACGCCACGAGTTAATATAAAGTAAGTAAAAAGGTCAATTTTTTACTCAGATAAAAATAAGATTTTTTTTTACATTTTTTGTTGCGGAGAAGAGTATATTCTATAAATTGATGCAAAAAAGTCAAAAATGAATTAAAGGTAGGTGTCCAAGTTTACGTAGAGACCGTTAATATTTAGAAAAGATATCATTATTTGTTGCAATTAACTACTTTGTAAAAGGAAATTTTCAGAAAACCAAGTATATTTAAAGAAATTGTGAAAAACGTCGTATAAAAAGCAAAAATGAAAATTATATTATATTTCGCATAAAAGTAGTATAATATGACAAGGGTGTGTAATAAAGTACTAAATGTCACGGAAGTGTTTTACAGGTGTCTTCGCCGTGCAAACCACCCCCAGCCAGGAGAGGGGCACGAGGTAGAAAGCGGGAAGCGGACCGAGAAACAGACATGTTTTGTGCGTCTCACCCTCGCCTCCCTGAATTAAAAATAGCGAGCGTGACTCGATTTCTGTAAAAGCTAATAACACAAAGAAAACAGACAGGGAAATTGAGCGAACGTGTGGAAAGTTTCGTTTTCTGATATTATTGAATTAGCCCAAAAAAGCTTACTTTATTTACAGTTTTGCTTTTACTTATATTGTGTGAAAGAAAACATTTATTTAATGACAAAAGTATGATTTTATTTTTAACAAAGAAAAAGAATTCTTATCAAGGCCGGGGTGCAGAAATAAAATATGAATGCGCAATGTTGGAATGGAATTAATATCGAGACTTTTCGGTGATTTCGTGAGTGAGGATTTGAATTTGAATTACCGGAATTCAAATTGAATAGTAGGCGTTATGAAATAATTACAAGCCAATAAAAATATATTTATTTGAATGAAATATTTGGCATCAATTGTAATAAAATGAATGTATAAAACAAAAAAAATATTTTCGACGGAATATTTTATTTGAATGATTGGATAAATAATAAATATTTTATGTAAATTAATTAACCGTTAAATTTTTAAGGCATAGAGATTCTAAAAAAAATTCTTTGAATCACTTTTGATATGACAATACCTACATGTTTTAAAAGCCCACATCCACGGAAGGAGACACGTGAGACTTGTCCAAGAGTTTTACCTGAGTTTCCGTAGCGTATCAATTTCAGTACCGTTACACAGATTAAAATTTTGAAATTCATGTATAATTTTAAAACATATGCATACAAACCTCACCTAGAAATAAAGATACCTACAACGATCCGTGGAGAGATCTATGCTTGGAGTAAGCCTAAGAGATAGAATTAGAAACGACGAAATAAGGCGCAGAACTAGAGTAGTGGATATCATGGATCGTGTAGCAAAGCTAAAATGGCAATGGGCAGGACACGTTGCAAGACAGGATACTACAAGATGGCCTCCCAGAGTTCTGAAATGGAAACCTTGGGAAAATAAAAGGGGCATCGGAAGACCTCAAAAGAGATGGGCCGATGATATTGTCGCTGTGGGGGGAAAGAAATGGTTACAATTAGCCAACAACAGGGAAGAATGGAAAAATAAGGAAGAGGCCTGTATCCAGCAGTGGAAAGACGAAGGCTGATGAAGAAGAAGAAGAAGAAGACAACCATTAATTCTGAAAAATTATGTAAGCCAAAGGCATTAAATTATATACATTAATCTGTTTTAAATTGACATTAACAAGTAGCGGTGCTCGCATCTCTGAGTTTTGGTATGTATAGGGTAGATTATAAATGTTGAGAATGTCATAGCTTCATAATCATTATCTTGGAGACGAAAATTTATAAAACTCTCATACGGGCCATACATATTATTAATATAAATAGTAAAAAAATTATTAATATAAATAGTAAAAAAAACAAAAAACGCTGTAAAAAATAAAGATCAAAATTTAGTCGGGAGCCAAGGCGGGTTGCGACTATTGACGGCACACTTGCAGGACACTTCGTGCAATGCGGACAATACTAGCGGCCATCGTGAGCTCGGAGCGGGAGTTGGAACAAAACGAGAAAGATTTTTTCTCACAAAAGGAGTTCCGGGATCTATTCCCCGTGAAAGCCACAAACAGTGTACGTATGTGAAATACTTAAGCTTATTTTTGTGTCGTACACGTTCGCGGAACCTCTTGGCCCAAGCGTAGCTTTAAAATTAAAACAAATAAAAATGAATGAAATGAAAAAATAAATATATTTGGCGTTAATATTCATCATAATCCTCGTATTATATCATCACAAAATAAATATAAAAATTGTTTAAAAGTTGTTCGTTAGGTTGAAATATACCGCACGAGAACAGTGTTACGGACAATAGACACGAAAATAAGTGAACCTGTCGAAATGTCATCACCTTTAAGATAATCCATTATACTTTGACCTTTTAGAAATGTAAATCCAGTCCGCTCTGGATCAAAATCTTTAGAAGAATTTATTAAATAAATAATATTAAATCAAAATGAAACGAGAATTAACATGAAAATAAACGAAAATTTAATATACAAATAAGTAAAATGAATCAATTAGAAAGTTATTCAGAAAATATTTATACAGAAAAAAATATCTGGTCAATACTGGGAACGAACCCGGAACTTTACCTTGCCGGAGAACTCCGCTACTAATTAATTAATATTATTTTCAATATTTTTTTCTATATATGTATACCTGAACACAGATTCTTCTAGTGAGGCTGGTAAAGTCAAACCTCAATTGATTATTACATTTGAAGAAGAATAAATAAATAAATATTTGTTTTGTATTGATTGATTTGAAATTAACAAATTAAAAATAAAAAAAGGTCAAATCTAATTGGTTAATTTGAATGCGGAATTATGCAGAGTATTTTTGGTATAGTGTTAAATGAAATTTATTGTTAATTTTTACTCCCTTTCTTTTAACTCGTAGCGTCTGCGGTTTGTTGTTTGCCGGAAAAACTTTGGATCGATTTTTAACCCTTTTCCCGTGGTTCAATCGAGCTGTAACTTTGCAGGCAGACTCGTGGCGACGATCTAACAAATTTTAGTTAATTTTTTAAAATAATTATAGTGTAATTTTGGATTTTTCGAAATTTTAATGTTTTTTTCAAATTGGAATCAATACAAATGAGTAATGACCCCGACTTGTACAGTAGGTACGAAACCTGATTCAAAGAGAAAGGGAGTATAATAAACACTTGGTTTTCATGGGTTATTTTTTTTTATTAAATAGTAACCACTTGTTTTATCCATCTGGTTTCAAAAATAAATATATAGGCTGAAGTGGATACATAAACAAATTTGATTTTAATAATCAATCACAAATTATTTTCCATATTAAAAATTAATGTATTTTTAATTTAGATATAAAAGATATTTAAAAATAAAATATTTTCATAAAAACACATTTATTTTTATTTTATAACAATCAGGGAGAAATAAAAAAGTAGTTAATATACATAATTTCGGAAATTGATTGATTGTGAAAAAAATAATTTTACTACGATTTAGTTAAAATAATAATAAATACAAATATTTTCTAACGTTAATATAAAAAATTAAAAATGTAATTGGTGCATAAAAGAGGGAGAATCCATACATTAGCAAAAAAACGGATTAATGTGTTAAAGCAAGAATGCTTAGAAAAGGAAGGGTCGTGTGTGCTATTAGGTGACACCGTAGAGCATTTTTTCATGAAATGTGAGGGACACATTTACGTGACTAAGAAACGTTGACATTTTTTGCTGTAAATGGTAGGATAGGGTTTCTCTGCTGTGGAACCGTACAACACGTAAAGCCCTTAATCATGCGCATTCTACAAATATAGTACTTGCCAAAAATATCTTTATCTAAAATATTATACGATGTCTACATTTTATTGAACTGGCTAAAAATACATTTAAATGTGTCCCAATTTATAAGAATAATACATTTCGATAAATGGAATGGCGGAAAAGTCGTAAACGATTGAAGACGAAGAAGGAAGATTTTGATTGGTTAAAATAAGACATTGATATAGGTATACATGCATGTACCTGCTTTTGATAAAATGTAATGGTTGAGATGTCGTCACCCCATTGAAGTCGGTGAAGATAAATTACCTGAAATGAGAGAAAAATGACTTGTTATTAAAGATTACAAATTAAACATAAACACATACTGAAACTTACTTAAAAGTTTTTTAATTTTATATTTTAGAGTATTGAAAATTTGAGGAAAAAGACAGAGAGAAAATATAATATTATGATTTTAAAGTTTTAGGTAAATCAATAATAAATGTTCATTGCGTGCGTTTAATAAATAAATAAGAAATTAAGCATTAAGTTCATACAAAATTTTGAAAAAGAATTTGAGATGCTTAACATAATAATAACACAATATATATTATAGTATATAATAGTAGTAATAATTTATAATCTGTCCAATTTTATTTGCGACTCACATGTAACTAAAATATTTTTGTACCAATATTTTTTAATAACTATAATAATAATTTTTAATAATAATAATAAGATGCAAATAGGGAATTCATGTCACATTAATTTCCATTGTAAAAAGGTATGCACTCCTTACTTTGTCGTGGCAAAATCATTGACGTTATTTAAGTGATTGATTATTCTTTCGGAATATTTTGGTAAAAGCAAAAAACTAATATTTTATAAGCCCTAATAATTTAACACGTATGAGGTATGCATCAACGTGGCTACTTAACAATCTTATTAACGAATACAATCGTATTAAGAACTTCAGACACACCAGTAAGTTTTTCAAAAAAAAAATGATGATTCATGTTGGATGTAAACATTTTTACGTTAACCAACAATTGACATTGAAAGTCTTAAAATTGTAGGTAAATTAGATCTTATAATAACCTTACGGTGGTCCATCCGACAGGCTGGATTTAATTTAAATATGAAACACACGTTTTATAAAGTATAAATGCTGAGATTAATTATGATGTTGACCAAATGACCACCTCGGCTGTGTAGGTGTACCCTGACCCATTTGATAAAATTTTTGAAGATTGTTTGCAAGGCAGTTCGCTCAATTTCAGCAATAACTATAAGCTATAGTTGTACATGTTTGCTAGCATAGTCAGTGGAGTTTACAAAACCTTAGAAGAAAAAATCGCATCGCGTCAAGTCGCATAAGGATGGAGGTGAAGGTCTTTAGTGAGAATTCCTTGCAAACTGGTTCTGCTAGTCTTCAATTGTTGACGACGACAAACTGTTAATGTTCCTGGATACCCAGCGATGCTTTCACTGACGACTGCAATATTTTCGACCGACCGCATAGATGAGGACGCGGTTATTCATAAACAAACTACATAGTTTGTCACAGTTTCCTAATTTTTTAAAATTAAACTGCCATGGTGTAGTTTGAATGGTGGACCAATTGCTTGAAATATGTATGCCATGAATTCCACGAACATTTCGAACGGTCTCAGCATAATTTTCGCCAAATTTGTAAAATGTTTTAACAATAATTTTTTTTATTCTTATAGTAATGCATTTTTAATAACTTCAATGGCAGCATATGACAAATGTGAAACATTAAGGTTAGCAAATATAATATAAAAGAATAGTGGGGTATTTAAATCCGCCGTTCCCGACGAGTCACCCTATATAATATGCCTTCGTACTAAGCCATATGAAAAGGTATCCGATGAGGGTCTTCAATTCAATTTCGAATATGTATAGCCGAGAAGCTGGCATCAAACACCGTGTTTTGTTTACGCGTACAGTCTATGAAAAGTCATATTACATGAACACGAAGCAAAATGTTAGCTATAATGAGACTTTTTAAGTAAACCGTTACATTTTACTGCCACCATTCGGTTAATGTGCGCCCACATTTATAACAGCATCAATGGAAAATAAATCCAAGTTTATTTTTAAGATCAAGGCATTCAAGAAGGTCAAATAAATTAGGATTTTATTACGTTCAACGTTTAAATATATCTAATCCACAATATCGATTCACCTGAATTTTAACGGAAAATAAGCGATTCTTTTAATTCATGTATGAATGGAATATTCAATTGTCGTCCCAAATCATGTTATAAAGCAAAATTGCTTGATTTAACAATTTTTAATAATAAAAATGCATCCGAAGTAACTCGGCACAGTTTATAATTTAATACATATCATTGACGTTATTTAAGTGATTGATTATTCTTTCGAAATATTTTGGTAAAAGCAAAAAACTAATATTTTATAAGCCCTAATAATTTATTTTTTAACAGCATTTTTTGGATTTGAATATTTCAATTGTTAATAATAAAATTGATTTTAACATATTTCGTAAAGATACATATACAGATATAGTTATACACAATTCTTCTAACCATCCATATTCTCAAAAATTGACAACTTTTCATTCAATGTTAAATAGATTAATTAATATTCCATTATCTGTTGATAATTTTAATATTGAATTAAAAATTATTAAACAGATCGCGTTTAATAATGGTTATGATAAAAAATTAATTGATATTATGTTAAATAAAAAGTACAAGAATTTTTTTTTAAAATCTTTTGTTTACCCTTTAATTTGTGATTCTGATAAACATTGGAGGAAAATTATATTTATAAATAATGAAATTTCTAATTCAATAGTTAAAAATATTTCAAATGTTATTCAACCAGCTTTTTATACTAATAATAAATTTAAAAAATACATATTAAATAATAAAGATAAGGATAATTTAAAAAAAAAATCGGGTGTTTATAAATTAATTTGTAATGATTGTGATTATTTTTATATAGGAAAAACGTGTAGAAATTTTGAAATTAGAATTAAAGAACACTTAAGGTGTTTAAATAGTAATAATTATTCTGAATTTGGTAACCATCTTTTGGCTACGGGTCATTCTTTTGATATTAATAAGGGTTTACAAATTTTACATACAAATTATACAGAATCACAATTTGATAAATTATAAATTTTGGAAATAAGAAAGAGTGTAAATAGTAAATTGAATATTATAAATAATCAGGTCCTTTTTGCAAATAGTTATCTTTTAAATTTATTTTCATATTAATTAGGTACTTTATATTATTATTTTCCATATATAACTTTTGATCTATACTTCGATTTTTAAATATTATTTTTGTTTTCCTGATGAAGAAGCCATTGGCTTTGAAACATGTTGATTTTTTTCAAAAAATAAGTGGTTTAAACAAAATTAATTTATATTAATTATAATTATGTTACCACATACATATCTGTCTATATAAATAAAAATGTAGATGTTCGTTTGTACAAAATCGATAATCTCTGAAAGTTCTTCACTGATTGCTTTAAACATTGGTTAAGGAGGATGTTTTTGTATACCTAATTTGTTTTTATATACCTACTATTACTTTATATAAATAAAAATGTAAATTTTCAATTGTCCAAAATCATAAATCTCTTAAAGTTCTTCTTAATACAACCTACATTCGAATTCACACAAATTATTTGAAAAAAAAGGCACTGGCATATATATACCTGCCCTTTCAATAATGATAAATATTTAGATATAACATTTTTCAAATTCAAATATTTTGATAACATTCGGTCGTTTGAACCGATGAGAAAGTGATTTGTTTTTATATACCTACTATTACTTTATATAAATAAAAATGTAAATTTTCAATTGTCCAAAATCATAAATCTCTTAAAGTTCTTCTTAATACAACCTACATTCGAATTCACACAAATTATTTGAAAAAAAAGGCACTGGCATATATATACCTGCCCTTTCAATAATGATAAATATTTAGATATAACATTTTTCAAATTCAAATATTTTGATAACATTCGGTCGTTTGAACCGATGAGAAAGTGCAGCCAACTGTGTCGCGATATCTATACCTATATAACTCAATGTCTGTCTGTCTGTTCTCTATACAAATCTACACCGTTTGTCCGATTCGACTCAAATTTTGCATACTTAGAACATTTCGCCCCTCCCATTCTATCCCTTCCCCTTTCCTGATATATTTTTAATGCAAATTTGTACCGTTCGACCGATTGAATTCAAAATTTGGAAACTTATTCTTTAGGATCCGGCGGGTAACAAAGCTGACATTTCCCTCGTCGACTTTTAACCCTTCCCCTCCCCTGATACATTTACAATGCAAATCTGTACCATTAGACCAAACGGACTCAAAATTTGGAAACTTCTTCTTTAGGACCCGGCGGGTAACATAAGAAATATTTCTCCCTCCACTTTTACCCCTTCCCCTCCTCCTGATATATTAACAATGCAAATCTGTACCGTTCGACCGATCGGACACAATATTTGGAAATTTATTCTTTAGGAACTGGCAGGTAACGAAAGCGACTTTTCCCCCTACCCTTTACTCCACCTCCTCACCTGTTATATTTTCTGTGCAAATCTACACCGTACGACCGATCCGACCCAGATTTCGAATACTTATTTTTCTAGACCCGGCGGGTAATAAAGACAACTTTCCTCCCTCCATTCTTACCCCACCCTAACACCTGTATATTTTTTGTACAAATCTACGTTTCCCGATCTGATCCAAATGTTGCATTCGTATTCTTTAGGTGATGGCGGAATACATAGGTCACTATTCCTTCTTGTTCCCTTCCAACAAATCCCATCCATCCCAGTCTAGATTAAATGGATCCTTTTTTTTATTAGAGACTGCGAAACAATGAAACCGTTGTGTTCCCCCACAAACTTATGTTTAATTAAACGCCGAGTACGAACAGCTATCAATATATAAAAATGTAAATAATCGTTTGTTTAAAATCTAAAAACTCAGAAAGTTTTTCACGGATTGACTTTGATACAATGCTGCATTCGAATACGCGCATTTTTATATACCTACTACGTTTTTATATACTTATTATTATGTCACATCTGTGACAGGTAAAAATATGTTTTTTTTGAAAAACAGCAAAATTTAATACCCACAAGCATTGTAAAATTAAACATATTAGAAACGTGCGCTTTCTCTTTTCTTTCTTTTCCATTTAACAAGACTGAGCTGCAGCAACGCGTGGCCGGGTACAGCTAGTAAAATATAAAAATCGACTCATTCAAATCAATCAATCATGTATGTGTATGTGTGAAATAGTACAAATTTATTTCATTCAATTTATTATATTTTATATTGTATAATAAGCAACTTTACATTGGCATTCAAGAACATTCCTTGGTGCTGGTTAAGTGGCGACATAAAACATTTTTTTTTTTTGTTTATTTAAAATAATAAATTAAGCTTTAAATTAATGTAAACAAAGATTTTCTCGAATGAAAAAATATAAAGCATAAAGAATTCAAAGTAGATCACTCAGGCGTACGTCATCCCGACTAATGCACGAACACCCACACACAACACGGGGCGGTACGAGGGTCAAAGGTGGCATCGCGAGTGCAAAGTGGTGCAAGCAAAAAGGCTTTGTTACGCCCGACCCCTATCGCGATCCGCCTGATCCCATTTGTACCAATTTAATTTTGCTAAGTACGTCTCGGCGAGCTCTTGATCTTCTCGCTCCGCGGTCGGGGCGGGACGGCGGACGGCGGGGAAATGAGCGCTGAAGTTCCGTCAAAAGCCAACTTTCAAAGATAAAAACCGAGAAACGGAAGGGAAGCTCAATGCGAGGAAGATCCCCCAACTGGGTAAGCGCGCGGTCGGGCATTAGCGGTCGGCGAAGGAAGCTCGAAGGGCCGCGAGGCGGTGCAGGCCTGGCGTGCTCTTCGTATCGTGTGGGGGTCTCTTACTTTGCACTGTCAATAACAGGGTGTTCTCGGAAACAACATATGGTCGCAGGATGACGCGCTACGTGAGTAGCATTACGTCTTGTCAATGCTCGGAGTTGTTGAATAAAAACAGCAAAAGTCATTGTTATACTCGTATATCCAGGCAGCACCTGACATTTAGATCAAATAAAAATGAAATGTTGTGCGTTAAAGATAAAATATTTATTTTTAGATTTTTTGGCGCGAGTTTGTTTCATGAGGTGAAACTAGTAATTATGAAGTAAAATTATCACAAAAATGGTGCTATATAATTTATAATATTTAAATATGTGTATTTTTTCTACTTTCGGGCACGTAATATAAAGTACCTAACTCGAATACCTTATTTGCAGTCAAATCAACAGTGTCTAAAAATATTGAAAGTACTAGTTATGTATAACTTTGTTATGCTGTATGAGCATTTTCAATGCGATTCAATATAAGTTTATATAATATTTAAAGATTCAATATAAAATTCAATTTTTAATCAATATAAGCACTCTAAAATTTTAAAGACAAAATTATTAGTATCAGAATTTTGATACAAAAAGTAAATTTTGACAGATAATATCTTGTTATTCCAAAGTCACGTTATCAGAATTAAAAAAATAATCAGAAATGATCCATGTGGAAAACAGAAATTAAAATTGTATTACAAAAATTAAAGCATTTGTTAGTGATAAAATATAGGCAATATTTCTATAAGATGGCTAATATTTGATATTCTTTTTCTTTTTATTACCAAGATTAATATTTTTACCAGGATTAATTGAGTGAAAAACAGTAGGTACTTTAAAATATACTCGCGAGCCTTCACACTTAACGCTATTTTAAGGAAAAGGAAAGCGTCCAGAAAGATTTAGCGACGGTTATTACGGATTACTGACAAAGTTTAAGAGAGGCGAAAATACGTGGTGCGGTAGATATTGTAGAGATCAATGTGTATAAATATTAAAAAATATTAAATAAAGTTATAATAGAATATTCATTAAAAAAGGTAAGTAGGTAAATAATTGTATAGATACAGCGTAAAATTTAGTTTCGAACATGCACACAATTAAATTATGAGTAGAAAATATTTTAAGTACCTACACTTTATTTAAATATTTAAAGCACTTTTACATTCACATTAGAAACTATGTTAACATAAAAAAAATGTAAATGCATATGTACATTGGGCTTATACAAAAAATAAAATATTTTACATAGTTGCACCGCCCGGGAATCGAACCCGGCTCGCAAGAATGGGAATCTTGCATGATACCACTACACCAGCGGTGCCTCCGGCCAGGGCGGGAATAGTTCTGCATATATTCTGATACAACCCAGCAAGCTTCGCAGGGCGCAGGTCACGCGATGGTACTTTAATGAATTGCGCGCGTGGGGGTAGAAAATGGAAAATTTTACAACTGGCATCCGTTTAAATGCGGAAATGGGTTATAAATAACTTCGTGCAAAATCAATTTTCTAATAACAGTAAGTAATGACTAAAAAATTCATAAAGAATATACTTTTTTAATTCTGTTATTTCGTTTCTATTGTATTATATATTAACATAAAATATTAATTATTAGCTACAATATTTAATAGAAATTCAGAAATAGAATATCCCAGTAAAAATACACACATTACATTGAATTATGTTTGAACTATTCGTGTAGGTACACATATATATATATATATATATATATATATTCATAGCTAGTAGCAAAAACACCAAAACTAGCAAAAACGTCAGGGGAGTCATCTTCATTTCATATTGTATAGAAAATATTATTTTCTCTTAGGTTGAAATGTTAACAATAAACGAGATAACGACATCAAAGTTTGCTTTTCGTTTTCAATATTTCTTACCGATATTCTGTAAAATGTTGAAATATCATGAAAGTAACTTATATCAAATTTTAAAATTCATTCACGTTGATACAAGTCAAATAAAATTATAAAAACGTGCAGAAATTTGAACCAGACTTTTTTGAGCAGTGTAAGATTTTACAAAAGATAAGTCAGAAATATTTTAAAAAAAAGGAAATTTTCATGACTTTCTCCATAACTATCGACATTTCACCAAATATAAAAAATATTTTCTACACAAATCTAAGAAGAAGGCTCCCTTGAAGTTTTTGATACTAGCCATGAGATACCCCGTCTAGTATGTATGCCTATGATAAGCTGCCAATATCAGGCAGACGTTAACATAAGAACAAGCAATATATTGTGAATGTAATACATTATCAAACGCATACGTTGATATGGAATACTGTTGATCAAGAAGTAAGCTGATATTACATCCATCAAACACAGGTTTATTAAATGTTGTCGAGGCTTTGTCGTATATCTGTTAGGAAATATATATATGTACCTACCAATATTAAGGCGATCGTCCGGCAGAGTGAACAAATTTCACCATTTTTTCTCATACCTTCTCTTGCGTTTTTTATCACATTTTTGTAGCGATATATCTTATTTTAAAATTTATTCATCAGGTTACATATATTACGGATATCTTGTTAAAATGTCACAAACTAAATTATATAATTGATTAATAAATTACCAATCCTTCTATGTTTTAAAAATGAAGAAAATTGCTCCACTTTGTGGGCCTTTTATTTATTTATTAATTATAGGTCTATAGGGCTTTTACAATAGATAGGTAAGTGTACATAATCAATAATAATATATATATATATTATAAAAATTATTATATATATAGTTTTAAAGAGGGAAAAAACAATAACATTGTAAACTAATATGATATAAAGAGGAAAAGAAATAATTAAAATAGTAGATACAAAATATTAATATGAACAGTAAAAAGCAAGTATGTATTATAAAAAGAAGAAGCATAAGAACCAAAAAAAAGAGAACCACGAGAGAGAGAAAAGGGTTCAAACCAAACAACAAAAAAGGAGAGAACGGAAGAGAAAACCAAAAGAAACATAGTAAGAGAAAAGAAAATAAGAGAAAGAAAAACAAGCACTTAATAATAATAAAAAATAGACATACAAATACAAATCAATTATTTAAGTCCAATTCGACAAATACTAGTAATCTTTCAATGCACCTTTTAATATATGTTTGAATAATATACAGTTATTGGCAAAGATGTCCAGTTGCTCGTATCTGTTTGCTAGTCTAGGAAGCCTTTGCAGTGGGGAGTTAAAGATACAGTTAGTGGCTGCAGTTTCCACGGCAAAACCTGCATGACTTCTAGTTATGCGAGATGGAACACGCAAGCAGATACATTCTAGTAGTTGAGGACAGTCGATAATAACATTTATTATTTTGTGTAAAAAGAGAAAGTCCGTCAATATTCTTCTATGACTGCATGGCCCCGTGAGATGTCTATTTTATTCAATAATATTACCAAGTAAACGATTATCTTAAATTTATTACAATTATTGCAAAATTTGTTAGTTTGTTTATATTCAATTTATGTTTTAAAAAATACTGTTTTTTAATAATTTTTTATTTTTTGTGTTTTTTTCAATCATTTTTATATGTGTATGTGAGGTGATATATATGTGTATATATATATAGTAAATGCTACTTCAGCAACCAGTTTTTTGGTCAGGTTATCTCTCTGACATAGGCCTCCCCTAGTTTTTTCCTGTCGCGAGCTATTCTTCTCCATCCTTTGGTAGGTCATCTTCCCATCTCTTGATTTGACGTCCTTTTTGTCTTTTTCCATTTCTGGGATACCATTCCATTACATCTTTCGTCCATTTTTCTCTGCCTATTCTCATAATATGACCAGTACAATTCCAATTGAGTTTTTTTACTTTTTGTATAACATCGCTAATTTTTGTCTTTTTCCTTATTTTTGTATTCGTCCACCTGTCACAAAACCTTATGTTTAGCATACTCCCCTCCATGTTGCGATGGCAAACTATGAGTTTTGGCTGTTTTTGCTCGTAGCTTGCCAAGTTTTGCACCCATAAGTGAGACATGGGAGAATGCACGTGTTGTATACTTTGCTTTTTACCGACATTGGTATTCTATCATTTTTCATCATTTCTTTTAGCGACCAGTAACGCTTCCAAGTATTGTTTATTCTTCTGTCGATTTCTTTTGAATATTGATCTTTTATTGATATTAGTTGTCCTAAGTATACGTATTCTTCAACATATTCGATGCTCTCCTGTCTGATTTCTATGTTCTCCTTTGTTGCATTTGTCATTACCTTAGTCTTCGTTGGGTTCATTGTTAAACCTACTTTACTGCTTTCATTGTCTAATTGCTGTAACATAGTTTGTAGTATTTCTGATCTCTCTGCGATAACACAATATCATTAGCGAATCTTAAGTGATTCGCTGATGATATATAAACGATATTGTGTTATCGTTTGTTCCATTAACATTTATTCCGAAGCCTTCCCAGTATATATTTCTGAATATATTTGCTAACACGGCTGTGAAAATTTTTGAAGAAAGTGGATCACCTTGCCTAACACCCCTCTGGATACTAAATTCCTCTCCTCGCTGTTCAAGTTGGACCATTGCGGTGGAGTTTTTATATATTTCTTTTATGATTTTTATATATTTGCTTTCTACGCCCTGGTTTTCTAGCGCCTTCCAGATATAGTTATGATTCAGAGAGTCAAAAGCCTTATTGTAGTCGACAAATGCCATGTAGTAATACTGGCCATATTCGTTAAGTTTTTCGATGATTTGTTTTACCACATGGGTATGATCGATGGTAGAATAATGGGTGCGAAACCCAGCTTGTTCTCTTGATTGGTGTTCTTCAAGGTGTTTCGATATTCGGTCAAGTATTATTAGAAAACACTTTGCATAAATTTGACATTAGACAAATTCTGTAATGTCAAATTTATAGTTAACCTAAACCTATAGTTGTTTATTTCGTTCTTATCTTCCTTTTTATGTCATAAGACAATAGTGGACTTCGTCCATTGAGTTGGTATTTGTTTAGTAACCAATATTTCGTTGAATAGATGCGTTACAGGTTTGGATATTATGGACAAGGTGTCTTTAAGTAGCTCATTTGAAATTGTATTTTCACCGGATGCTTTTCCACTTTTTTGTGTTTTTATAGCTTTTATGACTTCACTTTTTTCTCTATTTGTTCTTTTAATACTTTCAATCTCTCAGATTTCTTTTGTTTTCGTATTTAATGTTAATATCTTACCCTGTTGCCAGGATTATTTTTTTTACTGATATTCCTAATGTTTTGACGGTTGTCATTTCGTTTCTCTAACATTATGTTCCTCTCATTCATTAATTTTATAGTTTCTTCTCCTAATTTATTTTTCTTCACTTCTTTAGTACACAATTTGTTTGCGTTTATTAGTGCCTTCTCTAGGAGAACATACTTTTCTTGTAGTGTTTTGGGTCTTTCGATTTCTTCAAAAGTATTTTCTAATTCATTTAGGACATTTATTGGTAAAGGCGATCTTATCCTCACATTTTTAGTTGACGAGGTAATATGCTTTCTCGATTTGTTATTTTCATTTTGTATAACTCTTCTTACTATTCTATGATCTGTATTGAAGTTTAGCTTATTCACTACATCGACGTCCCTAAATATCCTTTTTTCATTTGTCAGAATGAAATCGATTTCATTTTTATTTCTACCATTTGGGGATATCCATGTTTACTTTCTTGTCATTCCTTTTTTGAAAAAGCTATTCATTATCTTAAGATTATTTGCAAAAGCAAATTCTACACAAAGACAAATCCGTTTCATTACTATCACAACTGCTGTAATCTCCTAAGAAAAATTCACCTTTATTTGATTTACAGCCTACCTTGGCATTAAGATCTCCCATCAGGGTTATGCATTTGTTCGCCTTTTGCATTGATTCTGTCAGATCTTTGTAGAATTTATCTTTCGCTGTCTTTGTATCTTGTTCATGGGGTGCGTGGACTTGGATAATCGTTGATGGTTGTTTAAATTCAGGCAATTGTATATTGAGTATTGCAATTCTGTCTGATATTCCTAGGAAACTGATTATTTTGTCTTTCAGGTATATATTCAAAGAAAATGTATGTTATGTTAGTATATAACAATAACAAGTGGTCATATACAAACATTTCAATATTTTGTTAAAATACTTGACTACAAAGTTAATGCTTTAAATATTATAAATATGAATAAAATTATATATTCATTGAAAAAAAACTTTGGCTTAAAAGGTGTTAAAATCAATTAAACGATGGAAGTAAATGTATATTATCAATCATAAAAACAACTTATATAATAAGTATAACGATAACGACATATAATAACGAAGAAAAATAACTTACATAATAAGTCAATATTTTGAGAGGAATAAAACAAGTTTGAAACCTTTTGTAGCTTTAGCGAGAAATGTTTTTAAATGGCTAAAGTTTTAAACATTTAAAATTAATTTGATTTGAGTACACGGAGCGGACATCCAATTAATAAATTCTAACGTATCATCGAAAAATAATGTTTATTATTCAATAAACGATAAAAAAAATAATCTAGACATGCTTGGCGACATTTATTTCGCTAATAATCTCACAAGAATTTATCAAAAGACGCTAAAAAGTTTTATCCGTTCAGGTATAAAAGCGAGCAATTAAGAATATGTCAGTCAAAACTTTTGACGTTAATGTAAAAGTTAAGACTGATAAAACGTGCCAACATTTTCATGAACTTAAAAATGATCCATCCTCGTCAAATTGGTCACGAGCAACTCCTCTTGAGCAAATTAATTAATTGATAGTAGATCTACCTACAGTCGTGAGGATTTAGGTTGCGTTAAAAAATTAAAAAATACATATATAATCTAGTGTGTAAATCATTAAAAAAAATAATTAAGAAGCGGGCATGAATATTTCATGTAGCTATACTCTCACATATTTTATTATTATTTTGTAAGAAAGTTTTGATATTCTTTGAAAATTGGACTAATTTTATAATAATTATGATGTTAAATAATGATAATATTATATGAATGAAATTTTAAAGTATCACGCAAGGGTGCTTAAGTTTTCAGTCCTACACAAGTAATTAAAATTAAAAAATTGTCACACGAACTTCTGGATATGGTTTTGTGAAAAAACGCATCTAAAATATTTTTAAATAGTCACGGAATGCAACGCACATCCACAGATGTGACTTCTTGAAAGATAGACTTGCTTTCATGATTGACCGAATCAACGACTCTTTCTGCGGCTGAAATAGTGGTTAATTTGAAAATTTGAAGTCTGCCTGGTTGTCTTGGGCGTAGAGATTTTCAAGACATTTTCAGGTAAATTCTACATTTTCAGGAGGAAATTGAGCCAATGATATTTGCGCAATAATGCTAGGTGAAGAACAATCTGGATTCAGGAACAATAACTGTGCGCATCGGCGATAAATATAGTAATAGACACATGGAAAAACGAAATGGATGTAAATAAATATATTAGCAGTATCTTTAGACTTCAAACGAGCATTTGAAACAATAGACAGGAAAATACCAAAACAAAAATCAGAAAATATTGGAATTTCAAATATCGCTCTCAACCTATTCAAAGAATATCTTAGTGAAAGAAAACAAATAACAAAAATAGGTAACTCAATATCTGAACCAATAGAAAATGAACTAGGAATTCCTCAAGGATCAGTATTAGGACCTATATTATTATATTATATATATATATATATAATATATATATATATATCTATATATAATATCTATATATATATATATATATATATATTACTCAAATAATTAAACACTGCAAAATAAGATGATACATTAATCTACATATCAGGCGAGGATTATACAGACGCAATAGATAAACTGGACGAAGACTTAAATAAAATATCAGTCTGGTTAAAAATAAATAAACTTAAATTAAATGTTAGCAAAACAAAATATATGGAAATAGGCAAAAAAACACCAAATATAGTGAAAAATGTGAATATTGACGGTTATCTCATTGAAAAGGTGTATGAAATAAAATATTTAGATGTAATTTTAGATTCTTAATTAACTTAGGCAGCAAATTTTGAAAATGTTCTAAAAAAAATATCAGAAAAAATATTTTTTCTTGGAAAATTGAGTAAAAAATTGAATAAAAATAGTGCAGAGTTAATATACAAAACTATAATTATCTCCTCACATCAACTATTGTGCTACAGTCTTGTATCTGGCCAATGAAGGAAACATCAAGGAACTACAAGTGATGCAAAACAGGGCAGTGAGAATCGTATTAAAAAAAGTAAATACACCAGAATTGAAGAAATGAGAAAAGCGTTCAATTGGATGGATATTAAAAAAATACTTATTTATAGCGTTCTCATGTTTATACAAAAAAAATTCAATAACAAAATGCCAAAATATTTTTTGAACAAAATTACTGCAAATAGTGATGTACATACATATAACACCAGAAATAGGAATAGAATAAGATTACCATACAAGAAAAAAGTATATATTGTCTGATGTACAGAGGTATAAAAATATACGATGAGATGCCAGAAAGCATGAAGAATATAAATAAGATAAATATATTTAAAAACAAATGCTATAATTACTGTAAAAATAAGGAATCGTAGAGCATAAGATTTATTATTAATTATAGATTGTACCATAGATTAGATTAGATGTAAAAATGTAGATTATTATAGATAGTATATAAGTAATAGATTTAAGAATATAAAATGTTAAATATTAGTTAATAAACAATGTAATATTAACTAACTTAAGAAATAAATAAATAAAAATTAATAAAATAATGATAGTATATGGGAGAATTATGATCTTCCATATATTGCTACCGATTCTCTAACAAAATAACAGAAACCGAAAAAGATTTTTTTTTTGTAATTTCCTCTCAGAACGACAATCCATCTTAATTGTTTTTCTGACTGAATACTCTATTTACATGTAGCTCAAAGAATAGAATTATTCTATATGTCAGCTAAACATATCTATATATTCCGGTGTTTTTAAAAGTATTAAAAACCTATTGAACTTTAGTAACAGTCAAGCATTATTCGAAAAGACATGTTTCATTATTTAATATTTTTCTGAGTGTCACACTATGTTGTAAAAAAGGGACGCATGATATGAAAAGTCTAAATAGATATGCGGAAATCGACTGGAGACGAGAAGGAAGCGAGGTTGCAGTGAACCAAACAATTTCCATCCAAAGTGAGCCAGCTTGCTCACTGAGTTCAACAACGTTTATCTAAGCGAAAGTTTTCGTAATGTCTGCATCTTTTGAAAGATATACCTGGTGGAAGATACTTGAATCTTGAAAAATTTTAATATTATAAAAAGAGACAATTTTTGATCCATGCTTTAGTCATTCAAAATAGAATATTTGGGTGTTATTTTGAGAAAAACTTCACTTTTGTTTAAAACTTTAAAACGCCCTCGTTAAAACGATAATTTATTAAGTATGTAAAATCTATGTAATATGTTTAAATATGAAAATAAATAACTTAGGAATGTTAATATAATGAAATTTGATTTCATTTTAAATGAGATGACTTTCACATATTCATCGATCCTGATAACGTAAGATACTGAATATTGAATGTTTTATCGTGCGGTCTCTGCCATAACTATTCAGTGCGATTTATAGTCAATCTCATTGAAAAGTTATGGCTCGTTTCCATTTATTATTTTTCATGAATAATTTCATCTGAAACTACGAAGCAATTTAATTTATCTGAAATATTACCAGCTATACAACAAATTACATTTTATATGTCTTCTTGCGGTGGATACCAGACGTCAGACACCAGACAACGTCAGATTTTTATTAAATTAGTAAATTGACTAATTATTGAAAAAGAACATACAATATTATCTATTTTCAAAGGAATTGTTTTCAAAAGAATTTCGGAAATGTATTTTGTGTTCAAATGAATTATTTTCAAATGTAGGTAGTCTACCCAGCTCTGCCTCTGATGGACGCCAGCTTAAGTCCTCCGCGTTTTAAAAGTGAGTAATATCAAAACGAGATAAAACGTAAAATCGTCTGAAGACTAGAGGGACGTATTGAAGATATAAATATTTGTCGGGTACGGAGTGTTCCAGAGGACTGAACGGAGTTTTTCCGCCAGACAATGGCCGAGGGGTGGGGCGAGGGGAGCAGGAAGTTCAGTAACGAGCGAGGAGAGAAGCTCACTTAAATTAAAACCTGGCCAGGGAAACAAACGGGCCAACGCTAAGAGCTGAGAGTGCCAACCGTTCCGCGAACTGCCGGATTATGTATCGAATGACTGATTCATAAAACACCATTTCTTTTCATTATTATACTTATATTTTTTTATATACTCAGAATATTTTGAGTATGTTCAAATTTTTAAAGAACACAACACAGGATTATATCCCCAGAGGCGATATATTGTGTGTGTGTATATATATATATATATATATATATATCTTGCCCCGAACAGTCGGGTTTACTCGTCCAGTTTTGGGCAGGACTCAAAATAAGAGGCCCTTGAGAATGAGCAGTGTTACCTGTTCGAAACGTCGGGAGTTTAAAAGTCCTTTTCAGGACTGTTTGACGCGGGTTCCCCCAGAAAGTAGTTCGTCATATATATTGCAACGTGTGAACTTTCTCTGAAAGAACATCTATTCACCGACTGGTTCAGCTGAATCACATGAACCCCAGGCGGATTCTTTACTACCTTATTCGCTGTACCATGTCTTTCTAGTTTAGATTTAATAATTCTCTGCAGGTGGGAAAGGTTGATTATATAAAAGAAATTTCAGTTAACAATTTTTTATATTACAGAAAAGATAGCAAGATTACAAAAGATAGTGTCAAATTCATTCAAAACGAAATGCAAGTATTCACTGATTATTTGAGTTATAATAATTTGATAAGAAAATGCAATGAAAGGTTAAATAATAAGATTGTTGATGATCTTCTGTATTTGCTATTCAAGTAATAAAATAGTGAAACGTAAACATGACAAACTTTACTTAAATGTAAAATTTAATTAAACTTAATATTCCCATTCTTATTCTATAATGGGTATTTACTTAATAGAATTTACTTTTGAAACTAAAAAAGAGTAAAACAATCATTATTCACATATAGAGTTAATATTTGGGTTAGTATTTAATAAGTGAAAAAATATTATACATGAATTATACTCTGAGATACCTAGCTCACCACTAATTGACATGTCAAAAGTTGGGTTATTTGAAGTTAACTATAATGCCACCACCGCGCTCCTAGACATTTCAGCAGTTTCGTTTGTATTAACTATAGATTTAAGTGGACAAGATTGAATGATGGAACAAATAGGCACAATTTGTGTAGATAATCGCATTATTACACAAAGTTTAGAGTCTATGTGTGGCTCCGAAGGAGTGTCAATTTCAGATTGCGTTGTCGACATCCTGCCCATATGCAATGACAACGTGGACTTCCAGTATGACATCTGAGTGCGCCATCCATGTTAAAAATGATAATGAGGTTACCATTGCATCCGGACATCTCTCCTGGCATAACTTGCACTTGGTTGCATCAGATTTCCGTCGAGATCATCTGTGATTTCCACCTTGCGACCCCAGAGTCATCCAGAAATAACATATTTTATAGTGAAGGATCCATTCACATGGTAAATTAGATTAAACGCACCCTAAGTTGTGTAAGTTTGTAAGTTGTAAGCGTGTAAGTTTGCATCTATCATATGCGTAAATAATTATGCAACCATCATACATGGTGCGTGGTAAGAGCCCTGTGAACAAACAATGTCAATATTATATCTGACATGCAAAGTTGGAATCCCAATAATCAGTGTAATATTCGTGCTTACCGGTGCGCCAAACAGGTTAGTACGTCGACCGGACCCCTTTAAAGATTACATTTTGAAGAATGAAGTCAAAATGCGTTTCCCAGGCGTCTACTGACACTTATATAAGCTTAGATGATGACGCGTTGCAACCATAGATATTACGAGAGTAGCGGCTAGATCCGCGCACGGGCTGCGAACCGATCAAGCGATCATTCTAGTACCTACCTTGAAATTTCAACTATTTGCATGGAGCATATTCCACTAGTTTTTACAACGTAACATTATAGAGTGTGCGGGGTATATAGTATAATTATAATCTCTTAATCTAATATATATATATAGATATGTATATATATATACTCATCTCTATATATATATATCATCTAAGCTATATCTCTCTCTCGTCTATATATATAATAAAGAAGTGTCTGCAAATTACTTAACATTTTCTAAAATTTTGAAAACATTGATTGTGAAGTCAAACCGTTATCTACATCATGACCCGGCGACGGGTCTCGCGGGGAGTAATCGTAAAAATGAATAAAAGAGCATTCCGCGAGCGAAAACATGACGAAAGTGGTCTATATTAAAATAAGTGCCTCTCAATGAACCAGCCCCAGAGAGCCCGGGCAGAGTGGGTCTGGGAATATTACGAAAACAGTAACCCGGAGAAACAACACTCAAAAATGTCTCGGTAGTAAAATGTAATAGAAATATTATGTTTTGAAAGAAATCCAAGCATGCAAAGTATTATTTTTAATTTTATTAAATAAACAGTGTACAGTTTAATGTGAAATCAGAGTGTAACGGAGCTCAAACTTGGATCCTGAGATGGAAAAAAATAAAATGCTCGACGCCTTCTGGATCTGGTGTTGGCGTCTTTTGCTGCGAAATTATATAATATCTTGGGCATGTTGCTAGCAGAGAGGGAGTCAGATTGTACAAGGACGGAGCGGGAGAGGTCCATCTCCAATGACTTGGACAGACCAAGTTCAAGAGATCACCGTTCTGAATAAGCTTCGCAACTCGTCGCTCTAAATAAATAAAATACCACGATGCTCAGACATGAGCGCACCAGCTAAAAGGGAGAGATCTATTAATATGTATCGTTTTTAATTTACTACCTACAGAATAAATAATTAATTAAGGGGTATAAAAACAAATTAATTGAAAGATAAAAAAATATACAAATAATGTTTTGAAAGCGCTAACCCAGGATTACTAATTAAGAATGTATCTAATTCGAGATTTTATAGGAAATATAGCTCCATCCCTTTCAAAATTATGTTTCCAAATCACTATCAAAAGCAAATCCAGCAATATCCACGTCAACTAGTCAACCCACAAGAGTATGTCACGTAAAAAAATGGGCGCTTCGTACCAAAGTGAGAATTGATATCGATTTTAGACTGAAACATCGTAGCATATACAGCAATATCCAATATTGTAAATATTCATAAGCTAACTAACTAACTAACTAACCATCACGCCGTTTCCCCGCAGGGGTGGGCAGAGAGGATTGAACGCCACACTTTTCTATCCTGGCATACCACTTTTGCTTCGGCCACATTCATACATCTTCTCATACAAGCTCTACGTTGTCGCGGCTTTTAACAGGGTAATAAGCAATATTCGCTATTTGATAGCAAGCACAGCTAAATTCATATTTAAAAGTTGAATATTTATTTATACACATATATAATGTAAAATGAAAACTGAGGTTGTAGTTGTTTTTAAAAACTTATTTCCAATAAGATGTAGGATTTATAGATTCCAGATAAATTTCCTCGAGTAGTTAGAGGTTTTTATATTTATCTCTGAAATAACTCAGTGGGATATTGCTGCATTACTTTTATATTATTATTTAAAGATGTTGTTGATGTAGTATTGTTTTGGCTCGGATGACTGGCCACTGGCCACAAATACCTCGCATTCGCATTAGGAAGCAAAACATACGTCACATACATTCAATAATAGATAACTATATCGACGGCTCCTACGTATAATATCGTAACCCACAAAATTCAATTTTACAGGAGAAGGATTTGAACATATTTTCGTCCGGTTTTTTGAAATTTCGTTTCAATATTTTGCTTTATACTGTAGTTTCATAAATAATCACAAAAAAGTCGAAATTATTAAAGGTTTTTGTAGAAATGCACATACGATATTATACTTCGGAAAAGACGCGACGTAAAATATCGTATAAATGACTTATAAACTACACATAGAAAACAATATCTAGTTTATTAAAACTTTACTATGTAATTACGATAACCAATTCGGAAAAATAAGAAAAGTCACGTATTTCGTAAAACTTACATTTGGTGTTTTACCTAATACCTGAAAATGAAGAACCTAGATATTTAAATTAGTTTTAAAAAGGTTTTAAATAATATTACTCTTGGTATTAATTAGAAATATATATGTTAAATCGAAGGCTTTCACGGGTACAATAAGTGTTAGTTCTAACTACTTTGGGGGTAACCCGCGTCAAATTCTGGTCGTCAGGACCAGTCGTCTGCTGACGTTTCGAACAGATCTCACTGTTCATCTTCAGGGCGCCTTGTCGATGAGCTGCTTCTCCAAAAAGCGTACAACCGTTTGGGTCCGGAGCTCACCGTCGAATGAAAGTTTGAAAAATTCTGCGTCAGGTGTTTGTGGAGGAGTGGGTTTCTCCAGCGACGCCGTTAATGACTTTTGCTCGGCTTCTAGTAATCCGTATATTTACTTTATTATCGTCATTATACAATGTTGAAAAGGTTGGATTTTCTAATTGCTTCAGTGTTTTCATCGTGATTTCTGGATTATTATTATTAATATTATTTGTATTAGAAATTTGATTATTATTATTAAGAATGTTACTCCATGCGGTCGGAAGTCGAATGCTATCGTCTCTGTTGTTCTACAGCTCATCGACAAGGCGCCCTGAAGATGAACAGTGAGATCTGTTCGAAACGTCGGCAGACGACTGGTCCTGACGACCAGAATTTGACGCGGGTTACCCCCAAAGTAGTTAGAACTAACTTATATATATATATGAAGGATTATTTTCTAGGATAACCCGCGTATTGTAGTCTTGAGAAATACTGTTATATTGTACCCAACGTTTCGGACAGATAGCACTGGCCATTTTCAAAGGGATTTTTGCGCCTTGTATTTCGAACTCTGTTTTGAATTGATGTCAAGCACACCCGTTCACTCCAGAAGTCGAGATCCAAGTGAAGCCTAATGCGAGGCTAATTGCTGAATTAACTTTGTTACCTGGTAATTCTTCTATTATTGTTGGAAATTCCGTACATATTATATATATATATATATATATAATATAGGATATAGATATATATATATATATATTCATAATATGTATATATATCGAATACGTTAAAAATATTTAAGTGGTTATTATATTCTGAGTGATACTTAAAACAAATTAGATGGTTAAATTAGAAACTGATAAAGAAAAAAATCTTCCTACTACCGGTATATGGTACCCTGATATTTATCTTAAGATAATTTTTACTTGATTTGTCTTATTTAGAATAAAGTTTTAGAGTTAAGTTTAGAATAAAGTATTAGATTATTATTAATTACTATACATAAACAATTAGATTTACAGCTAGCAGTATAGCTAGTAGAACGGAATAATTACCTGGAATATCAATTAGGAAGACGATAAAGAAAATAAATAAGTATAATTCGATAAAAATAAAAGTGTGGCACACTCGGATAAGAGTTGGAAAGCGGATTAAAAAAAACTCAGAAATTTAACTTGTTAAAGAAAGTGTGCCGCATTTGTCGTCATGGCGTGGCGGGAGGGGAGCTTTCAAAATAAACTCGGGCGCCCCGATACGAATACAAAAGATAACGGGACCTGGGGTGACTTGAAAGGGATGGCGCGAGAGTACCGGGATGCTCCGCGATGCTCCAGGGGGGGGTAGGAATTTATCCAATTTATATTTGGAAAGTGCAATTTATAATTTGTCTTCGGCGCCTGTATCGGCGCAGCTAGTTCCCGCTCCGCCGGCCGCCTGGAATATCAATACGCCTTCCCCTCTTCAGCGCGAGGTGCGAACTTCGAGCTGGTAAATAGTAGGGATGGGCGTTGAATGGACGGACTAGTTAAAATCAACCGTTGACGTTGCATCGACGCGTCGACCGTTTACGTTTATCGCATGGACTAGTTGAATTCGTAGACGGTGGACAGCGGACGCCGTGGTCGGTGGACGATTCGAGATTAACGCAATGCAAAGCAACTAGCGAGAGCAAGACAAAACGTCTCCGTTTATTTCTCTCGCTGTCGACTTGTAGATGCTATAGACGTCATAGACGGCTCGACGGGTAATTTCATTTCAACTCTAAAGTACACTACCATAGAGTGCAGATCTGTGTACACGAACTATGACTAGAGATTTGAAATTTGAATACATGCGTAGGGCGAGATAGGCTTAATAAGCTATTATCTATTATTTTTTTACTTGATTTTTTGTGATGTCACGTGCGACGATTCGGTGAATTCCCAATTTTACGCTGTATAAAATAAACAATTCTGTTTAATTTGATTTGTATCTATTGTAATTAATTAATATGAATGTATTTCTGGTAAATACAATTTATTTATATATATGTATTGATGCACCTACAGACAAATATCAATGTGATGTTTTGTGGGTCTGAGATGTAAAAAAAAAGATTAATAAATAAAAAATATATATATTTTATTTTTTATTGAACTATTATTAATTAACAGGCCGGCTAGATATTTTTCTAAAATCAATATTTTATTCGATCGATCTCAACTTCTTATATCTACCTGAAAAGGGATGCTAAAATTTAATTATTGTGTTATTTCCTTACTTTTCAACTTTAGCATATATATAAATGATAAACAAACTTGTAGGGAATAAAATTTTCTATACCTAACTATGGTCCTTATTCAGGAGTCCAACATTAATTATTATATATGTAATGTTATCTTGAATTTAGGTTTAATTAATTTTTATTAAAAATTCCCTATTTTCAATATAGATAAAAAAATAAATCTATTATAATTTTGTTACACCACTTTTTAACTTCTTTAAATTTTAAAAATTAACGTCATAAAAATAGCCATCGGTTGAGTCGTCGAGAAGCGTCGCGTTGAACCGTAGACAGTTGACCATCGTCCCGATGTTTAGATAGAACGTCCGCGTAACGAAGTTGACGAATTCAACTAGTTGATCGTCTCGTCGATGGATGGACGTGGACGGTCTCGTTTCGTCGACGGTAAATACGTCGACGACCCATCCCTAGTACCTACCAACTAGCGAGAAGTATGTAAGGGATTTAAATAAAGTACGAAATTAAACCAAATATTCTTTGGACGTTTGACTAGAGATAGTTAATGCGAATTAAGAAATTGGATACTAAGTATATAAAATATTCTATAAACATTTACTGATAGTAAATTTAAGAACAGTGTTCTAGTAATGTTTGTGTCCAGTGACTTTTTGGTGAAATTAATACAAACTTTAAATTGCTTTAGTGATTCATTTGTCTCTCACAGCCACGTCCCGTGACAGTATTATGAATAAATAAGAATGACATAAATATACTGATTATGTGAGGTTTTATCTTGGTAATATTTTTGTTATGATCATGATCATTATGATTATGATCATTAATTTATCTGTTTCCTTTTTGTTTATGTGAATAAAAATATTTTATATCGTTATCAAAAAAACTTTTGAAAAGGCGGTCTCGCGGAGTTTTTCTTTTGCAAAAAATTATGCCGTGAATTATCAATTATTTAAGTAAAATGAAAAGGATGTCGTCAAAAATGCTGCGAAAATGGCGTCGGATAACTTTGGCTGTGGTATCATCGTTATCAGAAAGCACGACTGCTAAGAGTATAACAACAATTATAAAAATTAATAAAAAAATATATAAAAAAATCTCTCGAAATTACCATGAGCTTCATTCACTATACATTTATTTATTTTGTTTTCAATATTTTTAACACCTTATTATTACAATTTTAATATCCATGAAGTGAAGTACTCCTTCCATAAGCACGAGTGTCAGTTCTCTTAAAGTTTCTCTTAGTGGCGAGTAAAACGTTTTTATTGTATAAATGTATTCATTAAATTATGTACTATGATATGACTTTATTAAATAAAAAAATAATAAAAAAAACCCAATGAAAACGTAAAATTAACGTCCATAATTGGCAAGTGAAAATTAGAAAATAAAATAAAACTGTAGTTCTGGTTATTTATTTCATTAGGTGTTTCTTCAATCCTTCTGGTATGTATTCGCGTATTCTTTTTAAAGTACCTTTTCTAAAAAGTCCAGAATATTCAAAAATCTTCGATTATATTAAGTTCTTCTCGATTTTAGAATATCATGATGATACGTATATGACATCAATAAACGTTGATGTCATGTATGTAAAAGATTCATGTTCAACCTTAATAACCGGAGTGTAATAAATTAATTCTAGATGTTAATAAATATAAATAATAGGTGTGGGTGTAAAATCACATGTATGCACAAATTGAGGATATATTAGATATTGACCGGGTGGCTGGAAAGTGAAACGTAGTATTTATCAGATTTAAAGACTATCTCAGACACGTTTAGTCTCCATCCGTCCTGTTAGATGCTGATAGCAATTTAGATATGTGTAGATAGATTCAAACCTGTATTGGTGATAAATAATGAAGTTTAAAGTGTTCCAAAAAACGGATTTTACTGGAAATTTTCACTATTAAGTCTTTTCAAATGTATTATCAATAGCGTTACTACAAAATTTGGGCCCAATGCAAAATGGAACGGCCATATACAGGGTGCCTCAAAGCTAGTAGTAAAAACTTCGGTGGAGTACTCTGCATTCAACTTTGAATAGAAAATGTACTTCATTCTAATATTTAGTATGTTTTCTTTTGAAAATGCAAAAAAAAGAATTTTTTAAACAAAATATACAAATTATATTTATGTTCACAATAAGTTATTTATGGATGCCGTAACCGATTGAAAAAAATAACTATATGCAAAAATGATTTGGTTATTTATAATATTTAATTTAGATTTTAAGTATCTTTCAGTCATATTTTATCAATTTGTGTATTAAAAAATATTGGTTGTATTATTTGTATGTATCTACTTATATTATTTGATTAATTACACCCACATGCTTCGAAAAAACCTATCCATAGTAAAGCATGTAAAAGTAAACAAAATATTATTAATAATCAATTAAATTTAACACTAGCCCAATTCTATTTTTTTTTTCAATAATTGTGAGTAATCAAGAACTCTAGCAATAATATTTAAAAATAATTTTTCAAATAATTTAGAAAAATAAAAAACAAAAGACAATATTCATTTTGATATTTTGTCATCCTGACCACACACAAGAATCGTAATTCTTTTTGGTGAGGTATACACATACAAAAAAAAAAGAATTGTAAATTTTTTAAGGTATCTTTGTAATAAAATATTATATATATATGTATACATCATTAATTAAATAAATAAAATAAAAAAGATGCATACAAATAATACAATCAATGTTTTTTAATTAGCGTATTAACCTATATGTCGTCGCGGACTTTTTTATAGAGATTTTGCGTTCTACAACTTTTCTGTAGAAAGTTGTAATCAAATAATTTCGCACAAATTTGAGAAAAGAATCGCGATCGATTTCAGTACTGCCCATCACTAAATGTGTCCTATCACTAGGCCTTGGTAGGTTATTTATTTATTTATTTTATTTATAACTCGCGGGCGGGAACAAAAGATCTCTTTGTTATCAAGACCACCTCACCATCTATACACAGGGTTCAGGAAGATCGGACGGCTTGCCGACCTCGTTATATACCATCCGTGCACCTCCAGTTTGGATTCAGCAGACCTTGAAGTTATTTTATCTAATATTGTTGTATGTTATTTTCGCAGAACCCCTGTACCACTATGGCCCTGTACAGCTGTGGTCCTATACCACTGTGGCCCTATTTAATTATTTTCTGCCCGAATAAATAACGAAATTAATCTAAACTTTAAAATTTAAAATATAACCCAAAATGTAGTAATGTAAGATTCTTTAATTCGGAGTGCTACATAACGTCATTGTGTTAATAATATGTAACCTTCTACCATGGAATGTAATCCGTTATTGATAAATATCTAGTGATAAAACGAATAAATAATTCTAATATTTAATACTGTAAATCAATTGTGCTTTAACTAAAACCCTCCCGCATTCGGAGAGTTAAATCCATCACAAATTCTAATATAATAATATGCAATAAATTGTAGAGTCATCTTCATTTGAATCGTGGAGTAATTAATACATCAAGATTTAAATTCTCCCGAGATTAAATACTACTGAGAGAGATCACGGTGTTAAAATGCTATAACTGATGTTTCATCCATAACGAAATATAATATAAAGCAACCAGTGGAAAACGGTCTAAAACATAATATTTAAACTTAAAACAATACGAGGATGTCGATGAGATGGAGAACGAACTCAGGGAATGCTGTGCGAACCTGGAAGAGCAGATGCGGGAATCAGTTGCGCGAACAGCTGGCATCTCCGTGAAATGTCGACCAGGAGAGTGCCGGTTAACTTGGAACGAATAGTTAAAATAAAACGTTCAGAATTCGAATCAAGTGGCGTTCGATTTCTCTCTTCGCTGTGACGTCATGATTTGTGTATCCATGTTACAAAACACTGATTGTAAATCTCGTACTCTCATTTATGATAGGTCATGTAAATGTTGTTAATGAGTATTATAAATGAAAATTTAGTATAGTTAGCGACCGAGCTTCAAATTATTGAATAATCAGTTAGATGTAGAAATAGTCAGGGTTTGATGAATTTAAATGGTTCAATGTATTATTCATAAATAAACTGTGTCAATAATTTATCTTGCTTTTAGTTCCCTTTGTAAATCCATGATCCATTCTAGAAATCATATCACCCTAATTATTTTGTTTCATATTCTAGCTTATTGAGTCAATACGCGTAAAATTGTGATCGAGTCTACGAGTCCCTAACCCTGAATCTCATGTCGCGCTGAATAGCCGGTGAGGGAGGTATTGTACATCTGACTTCTGGTGCGACTCATAGTAATCCTCTTAAATGCGCCAGAAGCCAGATTCTTCCTCTATCGCAAGATAACCTTCCAAAGTATTTAAATATCTCTTATTATTAAGGCTCTTAACATTTCGTAAAAAAAAAAACAATAGCTCGACCATTTTTTCGTTGACTTTAGCTGTAAAATATGTCACCACGAAAAGCCCTTTTATTTTAACGGGATAATATACAGCCTATTTTCACCATGAAAGTCTATTCTATGCGGTGAAATATTGGTGAAAGAATTCTGGAAATCGGATGAATAATTTTGGAGATTATCTCCTACATCCAAACTTACAAACTTTACCTCTTTATATATTAGTAGGGGAGGGTGGGGCGTGTTGTGACAGGGGCAGGTTGTGACAAAGCGTTTAAAATTCGTGCCATTTGACTTAGCGTTACCCGCATAGATTCATTTCATGTGAACTCCGTAGCGTCAGTTGCTATCAAAATATTGGAGCCATGCGGTTGGTTTCATTAAAGTTAAATGATAAAGTTTGATTTTGAGGTACTAAACTAACTTTTTCTGCACTGATTCCAAGTGTTCTGTTGTTTAACCAATACTAGGTGAGTTATTTTACATTTTATTTACCAAATGTTGTGTCTTTTGGCTGTATTGTCAGCAATAAAGGAAAACCTTGCGGTAAATAAATTCACTTTCGTAGACATTTTAGTATAAAATGATCGTATGGGGCGAGTTGTTACAAAAATGTGGGGGCTAGTTGTGACTGTCACAACTAGCCCCTTCGAAATAATTAAAATTTTATTTTTAATAAAACAATTATTAGATGTGAAACTGTACAGTTCAATTATTATTTTTACTTTACTTTTTTTATTCGTTTTCTTCAAGGATTCAAAATGGTACGAAATTACATTAAAAAAACGAAGAAGGGTGAAATTCCCGAAAGTGTTTATAAACTCACTGCTGCTGAGATAGAGGCTACAAACGTGTTTCTTCGAAAAGCCGCGGTGTCTTTTGGTGTCAATTATAATTGTCATATATGACACTAAAACGATTCATAGATTGGAAAAAAGCCCTTCCATTTGTAAATTCTAAGGTGGCCTATTGCAACCCGGGACAAATTTTTACCCATGCCAAGAAAAATAACTTGGAGATTACATTGCAAAATGTAGCAAAGTTTATTATGGCTTGACCACAGCTGATGCGAAAAAGCTTGCATATGAGTATGCATGTCAAAATTCCCGAAAATTGGACAACACCATTGAACACCAGAACAAATCCGGCCATTACCTAAAGCTAATCTAAGAAAGAATCTACGTAGTAGAAAGAAAATTTAAAGCGTAATTTAACGCCAATAAAAAATAAGTAAGAATTGGACGATAATCTAAGAAAGGAAAATAAAAGCGAAAAGATGCGAAAGTCAAATCACAAAAGGAACTAAAAAAAAACAAGCACCCAATAAATCAAAAGCGGAAATAAAGAAAAAACTACCCAAGAAAGAGACTTTTGGAGTGAATGCACGAATTCTAGTATCATCTTCATCCAGCGAGACTGAAGAGGAGCCACCTATCATGGAAACTGATGACAGCGATGCAAACGAAGATGAGCAATGCATTGCTTGTAAAAACCCTTATTCTAATGATATTTCGGGTAAAAGGTGGGTGAGGTGCATAAAATGCCAGAGATGGTGTAATGAGCTATGTGCTGGAATGGACGAATTCACTCAAGATTGTATTTATGACTTTTGTTTGACTGGCAAAAAATAATTTCAATAGATTACAGAATATTCTTACCACAGTTAATAAGAGTACAAATTTTGTTTATTTGTTACTACTTGTACAATTAATTGTTCATAACATTTGTTTTGTTGCTTAAATTACTCAACAATATTTGACGATTAGTTCGTCACAACCTGCCCCACCCTTGTCACAACTGACCCCTCGGGTGGGGCAGGTTGTGACAATTCCCATATTTTGAAAAACCGTATTTTGTTGCGTTGTCCTTTTGGTGACATGGTCAATAATGCTAATTTTTTATAGGTGAAGAATTGTTTGATTTAACTGAAATGTAATGTTTTTGATATTATTAAAGATTCTTCCACAACACCTTTTTTCATAAATTAGTCACAACACGCCCCACCCTCCCCTATAGATATATAATATTATTAATGTAATTTTGCTATTATTGAAAACTATGAAGATTGGTAACATTAATATAATAAAAAATGTACAAGTAAACTTCAGCTGAACTGTGTGGGGTAGCTGAATCAGAAACGCTCGCCGAGATATCGCAGTTCGGCGTTAGAAGTTTAATTAATACTTCCATCTTTTGTCTGAATGACGTACGATGTTACTTTCTTGCAGCAAATCTAGCTGGTGGAACAGTGCGCAGTGGTCGGGTAATTTATGCGAATTCGTTATGCCGACTGGTTCGCTCGCACCGCTTTGACAAATCGTTTACTTATTATGTGCTGTTAAAGTGAGCGATCGGGTCAGTTTGCGTCTAGTAAACGTTATGAAATCAGTTTAATATTCCGCTAATTATGACCATTATCGGGGTATAAATAATTGCGCCGGTTGCGTTGAGGTATTTATGGGGCACGCGTGTATGCAAATGTATTGCGGATAGGGTAGTTCTTACTAAAGCGGCCTTAGTTAATTCATTTTATTTGTCGTAAAAATTATACATCTATTCTGTATTCATCAACTCTCCTAATTTTGAATGTATGCCCATTCGTCCATAATTTTCTGGAATTAAAACAACAACACTCGTGATTATCAGATTAATATTAATATTTAAAATAAAATTAAATACTTAGTTTTAAAACACTTTTTACTATATATTCAAAAACAAGTTTTTGTTGGTCTCAACCTTACACAGTCCATATTATATTGTCCTGATGAAGATTAGTACCAACCGAAACTAGTTGACGAAGTATTTAATTTTATTTTAAATTGTAATGTAATGTCAAGCCATAAAGATTTCTTGCTTTGAAAATCTAATGTAAGTTTAGTTTGATAATCCCAGCGAAAAAAATTTGAACTAACCTATTATGATCACAAAGAACATTCACCAAAAATGTTGTCATTAAAGAGTTGCTGCTGTAAATATACTTTAGGTTTTAATCGATGAAATTAGTTTGTAACTTAATCTGAAATTAGTTCTAAGCTTAAGCGAATAAACTCAATTTAGAAAAAAAAATAAAGGTTTAAATAAAAAATAATTCAAGAACTTTCAGCTTCCAAATCCTGCAATAATTGCAGAATTTGGAAGTGATTTTTCGCGGGTTTTTGCCGGAATGAAATTATTACGAAGAAATTATTGGTCATAAAAGTGCAAAAATATCACGTCTCTCATAGGAAAGCCAGTTATACAGGTAAATAAAGTTTTTTTAGAGGCATAGAACTTTAAAATGAAATAAAACACATAAAAACCATAGTCATGGCCATGGCTTTGTTGAAAATATAATTTTACGCCATTAGTGTTTAAATATTGGGTGTTTTTTTATAGATTGCTTTGTGATGATAAGTGGCCATTTCTCATTTTTGATATGTTTTAATTCATGTTTAAGTTCTACACCCTTAAAAAAATACTTCTTAGTTTTTGTTATGTGAAATTAATACATAAAATTAAATAAAAGTAAAAACAAAGCGAATAGTGAGTTCATCAGTCGTTTGGTAAAAGTTTCTCAAAAGTGAAATTGGAAATTGGCTGTGCATATTTTTGCGATTTTCTTTGCATACGATTGTCACGATGTTGTTTGCATAATATCTGGTTTGCTTTTAATTTTTAATGACAAGCGATCACGATGTTGAGCGACAGTTCAATGATTCGCTTCTCGTTTCACATCCAAAAAGCGTGCAAAAAATACCCAGCCAAAGATCAAAGGTTTTTAAAATTCTTCGATTCTACTATTTGACACCTACAATACTATATTCTTAGAAATGAATGCAGTAGTTTTTAAGAGAGAGTACTTTCGGATTCAATTTGCAATATTTCACATTCGGATATATTGTACGAGTATACTTATATCGTGATCTTACTACAAGATATTATTTATATTCCTGTCTGCCACCAAGCGGCGCATTTAGCTATTTACATTACGCTACGATATAACTTTTATACAAAAAAATTAAGCTGTGTTAGAATTTTTATAAACGAACGAATAGGTACATACTGCAACATTAAAGTTAATTTTTATAGGTATACGTTTTTGAAAATGTTTCACAACTAGAATTTAGAAGAAATATTTTATTAGGTATATATTTATTTAATAAAATGTATTGTACCATTCTGTCTCGTTGGAGTTGAGATAGGCAATTCGTACAATAAAGTATATGAATTTATTGTAAAGTAAAAAAATCTATAAACAGCCATTATAAACATATGTGAACAAGAAGGCTTTGGAATTAATTTGATACACTTGTATTAATCTACAAATGTTTTCCCCATTAGTGGAATCGTTTACACTTTTTCTAATTAAATATGCAGAAGTAATTATAAGATTAAGAATATTGCATTAGATTCCAGTTAATTAAGGACATTCCATTCGTAAAATAACTAATAACGAGTGTTAGTTAAGTTACTGGAATTATAATTGTTTATACATTATGTAATTGAAAATTAATATTATAAATTGACTTAGGTATTACGTTGTAAATTTGATTGCAGTGTGGAATTGATTAAATGTGAGTTTTTTTTATAATATACAAATTGAAAGCATTTAAGACATATATATTTATAAGTATTTCCAGTTCTAGCACTGATGTGGTTATGTTTAATATAAACAACTTTTGACTGAGCAAAAGATGGTAAAGAAAATATGAAACAAGAATCCAAGGCAACAAGAACTGAAAATGTCTGCGAAAGACCTGGCATTATCAATGAATGTGGTCAAAATAGCACTGGATGGTCACGATTGAATAGAAAATATTATATTTTTGATGTTAATAGCATTACTTTGTGGTATGTTCATCAGGACGTTCGCTTATCTGTTTGACTGTTGACATTTAACCCAAAGTCTAAAGAATAGTTTCTGCTTAAGATTAATGAAAGTTTTCCCCCTGAAATATTTGCTACTTCCTACGAGAAGTCCTGTATAAAAGCTGTCAAGATGTGATCGTTATGATAGTGCAAACCAATGAGAATATATCCGATATTCTTAATTACTATCATCAAAATAAGCTAAACGCTTGTACCTACTGTGGAAATAGGACTAACTTTCTGGTGTCGTGGAATGGGGATCGAACCACCGATCGTCTGATCACTAGGCGAGCATCATGACTGGTTCTATCTTAAGAAAGTTCAGCCCTAATCAACGATTCATTGGCAGCGATAGATCAGCATATTCTAAGTTGAAGAGCAGAAAATGGGCACGTTTGAAATTTATCTCATTAGATTTTAGTTTACTGGGACCGTAGAAAGCTTTCAAAGCCTCCAAAGCCATGCGGTTCACACGGAAGTGAAAGAATGTATCCGTGTCCGAGTATGGATCTGGTGCACAGCTATTACGAAAATCAATAAAGGTTAAGCATGCATTACACGCAGGGAGGGACTACTGAATTGAATAGAACCTGTCCACCTGGCTGTTATCTATATAGGTTGGTATTCCGGCCCACGGAGAGCGGAGATAACGATCCGATAATTCCGATGTGCCATCAGATGCTGGGCCCGCGGTACCAGCCGGCATTAGGTATTCTATTAGCGGCTAGTAGCCAAACTTGTTCTGCACGGCGGAGGTGGTAGGCCGCATCTCGGAGGCTCGACCAGCGGCATAAATGCATTCAGCAGCGCAATTGCCAGCGTTACGGGGTTCGGATTACAATAATGAATTTATTACGGAGTCTAAAAGTATTAAGTCCTTACATATGAAATTGGCGTTTAGTATGGGAGGAACATAAAGCCGATTTTTTTTTATTATAATATATTTATTTAATCAAAGTATGTACCATTGCTATCTATGCACTTTTGCCATCTCATAGGTAGTTCATCGATCCCTTTACTAAAAAAACCATCCGGACGGGAATCAATAAAATCTTTGAAGGCGGTTTGGACTGCCCCATCGGAGTTGAATTTTTTCCTTTGCAAGAAGTTATCCAAATTTCGAAAAAAATGGTTATCTGTTGGGGCAAGGTCCGGAGAGTACGGTGGATGTCTTAGACATTCCCATTGAAGCTCCTCTAATTTGGTAGCCGTCTGTTGTGCAGTGTGTGGTCTAGCGTTATCATGAAGCAGCAGTGGCCTAGAGCGATTAACCAGCCTCGGTTGTTTAGCAGCTAGCTTTTTCATCATGGTTTGCAGTTGCTGACCATAGACATCTGCCGTAATCGTCTGGCCAGATTTAAGAAAGCTGTAGTGAACGACACCAGCACTAGTCCACCAAACGCTCACAAGTAACTGTTTTGGAGTCAATTTTCGCTTGGGGCATGGTTTGGCTGGTTCGGCAGGGTTCAGCCATTGCGATGAGCGCTTCCGATTATCGTACAGGATCCACTTTTCATCACAGGTAATGATTCGATTTAAAATCCCTTCATTATTGTGCCGGTTGAGTAATGCAACGCAGCAGTCAACGCGCGTTTGTTGATTTGCTTCACTCAATTCGTGAGGTACCCACCTTTCAAGCTTTTTCACCTTACCAATTTGCTTCAAGTGGATTAAAACAGTTTTATCACTAACACCGCAGCCTGCAGCTAACTCGGATGTGGTTTGCGATGGATCCGCTTCCACAATAGCCTTCAATTCTTCATTATCAACTTTGGTCTCCGGCCGTCCACGGGGCTTGTTCTGCAGGTCGAAATTTCCAGAACGAAAACGTTGGAACCAAAAACGCACTGTGTTTTCTTTTGCGGCACCGTCGCCATACACATCATTAATCCTTCGAGCCGTTTCTGCAGCACTGGTGCCACGGTGGAACTCGTACTCGTAAATAACGCGATATTTCAAGTTTTTCATTTTGTAAACTGAGTGACGCAAAGAAAAAAACAATTGAGGAAAAAACAAATGAATTATAATTTTCAAAACACAAATACATGAGTAAATAGCTGTATAAATTTGGATTTGGAATTCCTAACCAAAGAGAAGATATTTGAGATCAAATTTGCCAGTACGGCAAAACGCCAATTTCATATGTAAGGACCTAATATTTCGCGTATAATACACGGCACGTACAAGAATACATTTGCACCGAGAAAGCGGGTTGGCGATGTGAAAAATATTTAATTAAATTTTTCAAGAATTTGTCTATCAATTATTGCAGTACAAAAGACACAATTTTCTGAATCTTCATATAATATAGTAATAGCTTGTTCTTGTTCTATTATTAATATTTAAAGCATCTTTGTGGTCAGGCATTTTAACAAAATGTTACTATAAATAACAACTTACAGAGATTTTTAATCTACCGGTTTCGATACGTACCCGTCTCTTCGTCAGGACAACCACTACACGCCACACTTATAGTATTATTCACACACTAACACCTTCCCAAAATATTCCTCACACGCGTGTTTATCTAACCAAGGCTAACTAACATACACTGTGAGGAATATTTTGGAAAGGTTTGATATGTGAATAATACTATGGTTGTGGCGTGTAGCGATATGTATATATGTGCTAGTGTTGTGGTTGTCCCGACGAAGAGATAGATGCGTCTCGAAACCGGTAGACTAAAAATTTCCCATATATTTACTTTATTATATACTAACATAACACATATACTAACATAACACATTTTTTATTTCTTGTTCTAGCTTAATATAATAAACATTTGTATTAAGACTCGAGGGTGTGGAGGCCAGGGATTGTACATTGATATTATTTTTTTGCGCAGTGTTCTAAAGGATAAGCATGCAAAATTTGGAACAGATGGCATTCTATATAAAGTACATTTGTGCGGTGGGAGGTTGGGTGACTTTTTTTGCACAGGTATCTAAAGAGTAACAGTGCAAAATTCAAATAGATGGCATTCAATATAATACACATTTGTAAGATGGTGTGATAGTAAGATGGCCAGGGGTAGGGAGAGAAAAAGTGATGTGTTTCTTTAGGCAGAATCCCAAAAAGTATCTTAGCAAAATATGGAATAGATAGAATTCATTTTAGTACACATTTATATCAGAGGCAGGCGATAGAAGCCATGGGAAGGAGGATGGTGGCTATGTTTTGCGCAGGATCCTACAGAGTAATTACGCAAAATTTCAGTTAGGTCGGTCAAAGAGTGTAAAATCGTAAAGAAAATAATTAGACACTCGATTTTAATTATAAATTTATATTTGCAACACCACAATGTGATGTCTTTTCATTAAAAATAAACATTTTCATAATGTCTTTTGCTATCACAATCAGATAGCCAGTGTGATAAGGTAGGAACCAAGGCGACGTAAAAATAACAGTGACTAATAAAATCAAAACAATCGTCGAAAAGTAACCGAACTACCGCAGGCCACGATACTCATTATAATTCAAAACGAAACATTTTTGAAAACCTTTCCACAAAGTGCCAGGGGAACGGACTTAATAACCAGCCGGAGTGGTCCACGGAGACTAGATGCTGCGATGGTGTATCTAGCGAGATGACAATTACCAGTCCACGTGACTTTGCTCTCTTCCGTAGTGAAAAAACGGGCGTTTTCAAACTGTCGCTCGCGAGACGTCGTGATCTTGTGGGTGGTCGAAACGATTTAAAAAAATACCTTCCGGTAATGACCTATGTCAATATAAATCTGTTTTTTCTTTAGATATTTCTAAAATATTATAATTTTTGGTAGTTTGTCATTTCTATGTCGGTATGTACATATATAACAAACAAGATGGCGAATCGATTGACAAGTTATCGAATCGATTGATCACATTAATAAGTATTGAATTGGTTAGTAGCTTGTTGGTCTTGTGGTTAGGACACTCGCCTCGTGATCCATTGGTCGCGGGTTCGAATCTCAGCCCAGACTAGGAAGTTAGTCCTATTTTCATAGAACAAGCGTTTAGCTTAGTTTGAAAATAGTAAGAATATTGATCTGACACGTATTCCGTGTTCGCATCTCTATTTATTAAAAAAAAAAAAAAAAAAAAAATAATATTATTTAGGTTAGCCTAAGCTTTAATTCTGAAATGATTAATCGTTTCTTAAAATCTTGCGGAAATACAAAAACAAATAATTACAAGTTGTTGAATGTAAAATATTAAGATTGATAATGCCTTCATAAGGCGAAACGCGTCTCATAAAAATTAAAATGTAGAACTAAAAAACAAATATTTGAATATCCATGTGTGTGATTATGGATTTCTGTAAACTTACCTCCCAAAAAATAAATTCCCCGTGAATATTTACCGTCAAAAAATTACGATGTGCTACTTAATAGATTATTGATCTATTATATGATATGGTTACCAAGGGCACAAATAAATGTTATTACACCATAATGTATAACCATATAGTGGTTTACACAACGTTTTATTATGTATGTATAATGTTGTAAACCTGAAACTACTTGTATATTTATATGGCGGATCAGGTCTTGCACACCTTACTTGGTCACACTGGAATAAACTCTATTTATTATTTATAATTTTAAAATTTTAACACAACTTAAAAAAAAAACTTTTATTTGAAAAAATAATGAAATTGATCCATAAATCCAAAGCGTAAAACAAGTAAATGTAAAATATCTTAAGTAAAGAAGACATCTTTTTGACGTACCTACAAAAACTAATAACTATATTAAATTGGTGAAAAATCTGCATGAATGAGCGCAAGTCGTGAATTTTATATCAGATGGACTTCTCATGCAAAGTCTGCACACTGTATAAAAAGTCAACATGATCAACTTATTAACTGTAATTCATAACAATTTATAAACTGTCAATTTTATCAAATTGAATGTTTAATTTTTTTTTTTAAATCTAACTGATATATTTATTCCTAGAGAAGTTAAATATGCATTTTATCTAATTTTTCGTAAATACGATATTAAATTTAAAAATATATATATTTTTTGTTAAATTTAAGTATTTAATCATCGGTCAATCAAGAAGGCCTATCGAGGACTTTCAATCCGCATAATCATACAATCGGTAAAATGAATACCTACCCGCACTTGGAGAAGCGCTGTTCAGACCACCAGAGTGGTGGAGATGGTTAGAAACAGGGGCTCCATTGTTGTTAAGGCTGTGTTTCTCACCGTAATATCTTCATCAAGGCAGCCTCTTTTTATTTAGTGATTTATTTATTGTTCTTCTAAGTATATTAGTACCCTTATTACACAATACAGCTGTCATTAGAAGACATCTTATAGAAAGGGGCGGAAAAAAGAGTTTTTAAATTAATTTTTCGTAACTAGCAGAAGAAGGCTTCACATCAAGTGTAAGGTTTTTGTGGTTGTTTTGTAGAAACTGAAATAACCTGACAGCGTAGCTTATTATTGCTATTCTTGAAATAGTCCACTTATATGCCTTAATATTAACTAACTAGCTGTGCCCGCGCGGCTTCGCACGCGTAGATTTTTAGTACACTGTTTGGATCGTTGCAGAACTTTCGCGAACCTTCTAGAACATTCTCCTTCCAAAACTTTCAAGAAATTTATCGAATGTACAGGAACTTTCTAGACACACCGACACATTCCGCCACTCAGTTTAGAACCTTTCGGGAATTTTCTAGAACCTTTTCCTTCCAGAACTTTCTAGAGCGGGTTTTTCCGGAACCTTCTAGACTCACCGACACAGTCGGCGCGCCTATTTTGAAATATTCTGAAGCATTTGCGGCTTTCCCATAACAAAACAATGTGCTGGAAAGCGCATTTTCGTCACCCACACCCACCGACGCACAGCCACCCCCACCAAACTCGCATATTTTCGATGTGACACCAAGGGCTATCCACCACCATAACCACCGGTGGGTGCTTGTGGCTGGTTTGGGGAAAACTTGGCGGGTAGGGAAACACGGGTTATATATGTATTGATATCAACGTTTAACCTAATTTAATTTTACAACATACAAGGAATGAAGATATTAGGAATTAATGTAAAGCTGATTTAAGCATAATAAAATATTTAAAATAGGGTCGCTTAGATCGTTTGGGTATGTTGAGCGAATGAATGATCAAAGGAGAGTAAATAAGATATATAACGCGTGTTAATGGCGTCAGAAAGAGAGAGCGAGCGCGGAAGACGTGGCACGACCAGATTAACCAGATCGTGGAAGATGGTCCCATTAGAAGCCTCAACAATCGTCTAGCTTGCATTCGAAGATGTGCAATAGTTGTGTATCAGGGCAGAATAGTATGGCGCTCTATCCTCTCTACCTAACCCCACGGTAAAACGGCAAGATGAAAAGTAAGTAAGTTAATTAGTTAGTAACGTTTCCAGTGATGCAAATACTAGGCAGGTATCGTCAGAAACTCTATCACCTAATTAATGCTTAGTAACTCAAAGGGCAGGGAATCTTATGTAATAAGTCCCATTGTAAGGACATAAGTTTTAAGACTGTCAAGTACGATTACTGGAGTTTTACTGGTTAGGTAGATCAGTCATTATTATTCCTGGCATGGTGAGGAGGCAGCCCTGGAACGCAGAGACCAGGTCCTCACGAGGTACCGTACCATGGGGCACCGTGGATAATTTCAACTCCGGAGGTATTATCAACATTACATCACAATGGAAATCCTTACCTCGATCCTGAACCCCTTAAACGCCACAGGAAGACATCAGCCGTGAAAGTACTCGAAAGATTCGATAAAACGAAAAAGATAATAAACTGCATTTGAAGAGATATTATCAATTACCAGCTCTTCCTTGGTGAATATTCCTACACTACACTAGAATAGTAGAAAAATAAAGAGGTATAATTACCAGCGGCGACACTTATGTACACTGTGTCATAGTAGTTGGAAATTTTCATAGATGGCTATAGCATAGTAGATCATGGATAGCTATTGTATATTTGCTTAAAATATTTGAAATAAGACAGATAAAGAGAAAGAAAAATTTGATGATATATGGATGTTCTTAGGGTGGACGTTACATTTTGTAAAGTGGTCATTCGAGTCAGTTAATACAGGTCATAGCTAGCGAGACTGTGTATCTACTAAATGCTGATAACAACGATGTAACCCAACGGTGGTCAGTCAACTGTGATTGCGTCATCTTTCTAGAGAATTTTGCGACGTTCCATCTCATAGTAGAATACACGTCAGAAGAATCTGGAATTTTTACGGGCTTCTCGTTACCTCTTGAATAAACTTTTCGAGAGAATTTAGCTATAAAAGGAGTCACGCGAGGCGGGCTCGAGCAATTCAGTTCGTGACATCTACAGTGTGACATCCTTAGAGTAAAACTGTATCACAGTGTGGATTACCAGTGAAACCAGCGCAATTGAAAGAAAGAATAAACCGGGCGTGGAGTTTATACGAGTGAACTTCGAACGGAATTTACGAGAAGTGATGTAAGCGATAGAGTCGGCGTTAGTTAGTGAAAATTAGAGAACAAGAAATAATAAGTGTGTGAAATATTCGGAAGACATTTAGCGACTTAAAAATTACGAACGGTACTACAATATAACTCGTGTTCAGTGACTTTCTTTGGTAGTAAATTAAACTAAATTAACTTCCATTGTTTTAATTTGCCTCCAAAGCTACGTCCCTTGACAATATGGGTGTTCTTAGGGTAGACCTTGCATTGTGTAAAGCGATCATTTAAGTCAACTAGTACTGGTCATAAGCCTTGCGGCCACCCTATACCGACTTCCAACATGTTTTCCATGTGGCTTCGTCTTTCTGAGACTTTATTTATTGAGATTTATCTTAACTAATTAGTAGAAAATGGAATTTTATTTGAATCTTGGTGGGAACCTATGTTGTCTTACGTACCTACGAATGTCATCAAATTTTTGACCTAAAAATACATTAACGGCGTTTCCTCATAAATCTTTTGGTATGAAGCCTTAAAAACTAATTGGTAACACACAATCCTTCTATCTCAGGATAACAACATCGCCATGATATCCTAAGACAAAATAGACGGGAAATAGTTATTTATGCATGTGTAAAGATTCTATAAAAAATATTAAGATATCTGTCAAATGTCAATATTTCCATGACTAATGCAGAATTATTGCCTTTAATTTAATACTTATACAATTTGGATGAAGAAATTAGTAAATGTATATAAAACAAAATGTTGCTGATGATGATAGAGTTAGGTAAATAGTTCGTAGATATGCGTTCGCGTAAGATCTTCCAGTTAACTTATTCAATTTATTGAAAAATGCTATCAATTATTAATTATCAATTATTGAATTTTCAAGTACCTAATTTAAACGCTTTGATTCAAATATTCAAATTAGTCTCCCAAAAGTTAACTAGTAAGAATTTTTCTCCCTCCAATTTTAAAATTCATATTTCAAAAGGTGAATGGAAATAAATCCTTTGAAACATAATAATCAGCCCATTGCCATCCTTAAATGAGGTAAAATTGTTCAAAGACATTGATTTGATTAATAATACCGAGAATCGAATAAGAAATGAAAATAAATTTAAACTTCACGGCCATGTTTGGACGACAGACAATAAAGTAAAATTTAATTTTCTAATAAAATCAATTAGGGCGGGTTTTGGAATTAAATGATTCGTATCTCTTATTGTCCTTGTTAATAAATTGACTTGTCTCGTTCATGATTTTCGCGCTTCATCTATGTATGTAGTTGTGAAAAATTACGGTTTGTTAACGTGTTAAGATTTTATGATTTTATAAGCGTATTTCTTTCAGGGTTATGAAGTAAACTGAAAAGAATACATGCTAACACGCGTCTCATAAATGTACAAAATTAGTCAATAAAATAGAGTATCACAGGGATGTGAATACGGCCCGTTTTTATAGCTGGCGTATTATTTCGTATGGAATGAAGATATTTTACATATTTTAAGGGATGTGTGTATGCACGCGTGATGAATTATTCCATATAAGAAGAATCGATTAATTAGAAATTCCGTTTTGGGAACGTAATATGTTTAGAAAATCATGGACAGTATAGTGCACTGACATCTCCGCATTACATGAGTTAATAATAAATTATAGATTCTCATGTACATAAGTGCCTTATAATAGATATGTACCGACATGAACACGGATGAGATATATCTCAGAAATTCATCACGAAAGCTGTGGAAAAGCCGATATTAGAGATGAACGCCGAGGGCGTTATTCATTGATTAAATCATTCATTGTCATTTCGATGGCTGGAAGAAAGGACACAAGCCTGTGTAAAAAATGCCAAGGAGGTAAGAAACACATTTTTCAGTGTGAGAAAGAAGGACGTAAAAGCCTGTGGCGATTAACAACAAAATGAGATCCAGAGGATGAGATAGTCTTCCCACCCGCTGAACCGACCAAGTGCTAATTGCGATAAGCTCCTTGTAAAAATTATGAAATCTGCAGGATGCCGAAAAAAAAGAGAAGAAGAAGAGAAAAGAAGAAGAAGATTTCTCGAATCAATGCCTCAGATTTTTCAGCCAGGATGTCCACGTCTTTCAGGACCTCTTCATGTCACAATTTTGCCCTGAATTATGACATACAAGGTATGGTATTTTTCTGGAAGCCCCATGATATGGACAGATATTGCCATTTCCGGGTTTTAATTGTTTTTTCAATGATTTCAGGATCTCAACTACTATACACACTTGGTCCTGCAAAAATTATATCAATTAGTAGTAGGTATACCTAATTACAATATATCAGTATTACGAAATGTTATTATCGTGGCAGCGAAATCATGGTGGCACTGAGGGGTTAAACTCTACGCACCGATGGTAATTTCCCTATACTTAGAAGGAGATGGAGGAATTTTTTTTTATATAACCCTTAATTCGTGTAAAATGAGGAAAGGATTCCATTTCAGGTTTAACATTTATTCGTAACGCCCTAGAAGATTTGTAGTACAATTTTTATTCTATTATTGGGCCCTTAAAAGGTTGGGTGGTACTATTAACCCCCGACGTATAAAAAACATAAGAAGTACAAATTATTTATGAATATCTTATATATATATAGTAGCTTGATGGTCTTATGGTTAGGACTAGCAAGTAAGTCCTATTTTCATAGTACAAACGTTTAGCTTAGTTTGAAAATAGTAAGAATATTGATGTGACACGTATTCCGTGATCGCATCTCTATTTTTTAAATATATATATATATATATATATATATGTTAAATCTAAGGCTTTCACGGGTACAATATATGTTAGTTCTAACTACTTTGGGGGTAACCCGCGTCAAATTCTGGTCGTCAGGACCAGTCAGCTCACCGTCAAGTCTTGACGGTGAGCTCCGGACCCAAACGGTTGTACGCTTTTTGGAGAAGCAGCTCATCGACAAGGCGCCCTGAAGATGAACAGTGAGATCTGTTCGAAACGTCGGCAGACGACTGGTCCTGACGACCAGAATTTGACGCGGGTTACCCCCAAAGTAGTTAGAACTACATATATATATATATAGATATATATATATATATATTCCATTGTTATATATATATAAGGTTTATAATATTAGGTAATGATAAACAATGATGTATCATTAACTAAATAAAGATATATAAATAAATAACCAAAACACAGGTATTTCTAAGAAGAAAAAAATGAAGATATCTTTAAAGTTTGAAAAAATGTAAAAAAAATTATATATGAAAAGAGTATATATATATTCATATATATATTTGAGTAAAATGTGGAGCAGATTTGGTTTCTAAGAGTAATAAGAACCAAGAACCACTGGTAGGTACTGGATAAATTTGATTTTTCAATTGGTGCGATTCTTACACATTGTTTTATTTTGCGTAATGATCACAAAATAATTTAGTTTCCAAGATAGTTACAATAAATAAGGATAGTTTTATATTTATTATATCATATAATACTAATACAATTAATATCTATTTCATTTTCTGAGTAAATCTACCTAATTTACTCTCAGAGCGGCTTCTATCAAGTCAAGTTGAATGCAAGTCATTCGTTGGATTTCTGAAAAGAGCTTCGTCATCAAGTTTATCTTTGAGTTGGAGGTCTAAACCTCGATTTGGTGGGCCTAGGTTTAACAATCAATTATGTGTTCGTAAAATAATAGGCATCAAAGAATTTTGCCAAATTCATATTTTAGTATTGTGCATTCATCTGGCCTAATGCTCATCGCTTTTAACCGAAGTTGAAAGATTACCCCTTAAATATGACAATGTAATTATTTATATTCAAGAACACACTCTTATTGTGAAGTTGAAATTTTTTCAGAGCAAAGTTCTGTGAAATTAAAAACCAAATTAGTTAATCAATTAGAAAGACATGCAGACAAATCAAATCTACGAAAAAATTTATTTGGTTTTTAATTTCACAGAACTTTGTTCTGAAAAAACTACAAGTTCACATACTTGAATATAATATTTGTGTGTAGTATCAAATGTGTCCAAAAATAAAAAAAATGAATTAAAACGCTCAATTATGGCGTCTCAAAGCGGCAGTTACACAAAGTAAGTTGTGCCTACCGTACCAGAAAAAGTGGATTGCTCTGAAAATGGATAATATATGTTAATCAATTAATAAATAAGACTTACAGATAAGGTCGATATGTTTACGGAAATGTAACAGGCCACTATAGAATAATTTGATAACGCGCCTGCCCCGGATAGGGAGAGATCCGTGGTTCAAATCCCGGTAGGAGCTAAATATTTTTTCGTGGATTTGATTTTTCTGTATGACTTTCTAATTGATTAATTAATTTGGTTTTAAATTATTTATTTATTACGCTTTAAAAAATGAATTATGTTATGGTTTCTAATAATTCACGTAGCTAAATACCACAGAATTTATCGAGGAAAAATGCATTTTATTTAGTAAGCAGATATATTCAGAAAATTCAGTTCAAGGAAGCTAAAATCAATCAATCCTTAATTTAGAAAAAAAAATTGCGTTACTCTCTCCTATATGACATTTTGTAGATGTGGAGGTTTTTGTATTACTAAATAATCGAGCTATTAAGACTATAAAAATAATAATTGCATTATTTGTTAATACTGTAGAACCAAGTTTTTCAAAGCGTTATTTTGAAGATTGAAAATAATTTCTCTATTATAAAAATGAATTTCTCTTAGTTTTTATAGATCAAATCATAAAAGGAAAAAAATGGCATAAACGATGTTTGGACGAATGTTCAAAACACCAGATATATACATATATATTGAGATGAAATAATTACGCACTAAAAAAAAAATAATAATAATCGCGATTAAGTTCAGTACTGCCCTTGTATATCTGACTTCTGGTGCTACTCTTAGTAATCCTCTTAAATGCGCCAGGAGCCACATTCCTAATATATCGCAAATTTGGTCACTTTCCAGTTTGGCGACATTTCTCTATCGAGAAATAACGTTCCAATATATATATATTTATTTCAAGCTTCAACAGGCTCAAAGGCCCAATTATAGAAGCGAAACACTTCACAAAACACCCAGGATTTTGAGTAAATCACATAGATTAATTGTGATCTCACCGGGAATCGTACCCGGAACCCTCGTTGTAGGAAGCCAGTATCATACCCACTGGGATACGAGGGTCGCCATATATAAATATGTATAATATAACATCTCATCCCTACTAGTCAACGACATCCCTACTGGTTTATGGGAATGACAAATTTTAAACACAGATGGCGGTAATAAAATACGACTCACATATGGAACAAGGTGAGCAAAGTTAATATATGTACAACTTACAAAAATTTGATAGATGTGATGGTCTATCACGGGTGGAATTGGTGAAAGTAACATTGTGTAAAGTGATCACTTAAGCCAGCCGTACGATATGTCGTAAGCCCTGTAAGGTCTTCCTTGCCGATTTTAGCTAAAATAGCTTATATTATGTTATATTTTGTATTCATTTAAGCAGAATAATATTTTTGTGTACTTACTGATGGCCATTCTGGTCAAAGCACTTTTGAAAACGCGAATGAATGAAATTCAAAATATCATTCTGCAAACTGTGCATCAATTCTTATTTTTTCTTTGTTATCCGTTTGAATCCAACAATCTTCTCATTAACGTGTCACCATAGAAAAGGTGACTTTAATTCTACTACCACATCTTCGCTCAAATCACTTGTTTAACCCTGTAAACACCCAAAAAAAGACATCCATACCTACTTTCTCATATAAAAAATAGATTCGTCTCTATTAGACAACTATAATGATTACTGATGTCTCGCTGGGGATAAAATACTCATAATATTCTGAATATATAGTAAGACGCACAGGATAAATCAGTAAAAAAAATTATTAAAGACAATACTAAAATATTTGACGTCAAAGAATATAAAGTGCTCGCGTCATTCTCGATTCGAGTGAAGTTCCAAATGGGTAAATATTGTTTCACATTTATTTCACGCTCTTTGGCATTGCAATTTTTGGCCATTATGCGCAGAAGTACTTCGCCAAATTTAAGCATTTGCAAAAGCAACGAATTTTTAAATGCAAAAATTCCTCGCACACGAGCGGTCCGAGCTAATGAAGCCGCGGCAGGCATCAAACAAACCCACGCTCAAAGCAATCTTTTCAAAAGTTTGCATGTAAAATGACAAATATTGTAAAACCTCTCACGCTAATGTATAATGTATGTGCAGTAATGAAACTGCATACAAATCGCAAAGGGTCCCTTTATTTCGCTGCACAAAGTGCATTTTTGAGTGCGGGGAATATTAATATTTAAATTAAATTTTCTTCGAGTACCGTGGCAGTGTCGATGTCGTGTAAAGAAATTCTTGATAGCGTTTGTTTGTTCATTTGGCGCATGGGACCTGTGCATATTTACTTCGTAACGCATACGACATTTGTTTGCCTGTCGCATGGATTGTGTGTATTTTGTATTATACAATCGAGACTTCGACACGACGCGACGGCTAAATTATAATAATGTGAGCGAAATTATTTTAACCTTTGTGAACCCGATGCGTGAGATTTGTTGTCACATTATAAATAGTAACTCTTTCGATGCGAAAGCAGTATCTTTACGAGTACCTAACTGTGTACTTATTGTCATTAGTCACTCGAGAATCTTTTACTTTTCTGAAATACTTTACACTCGTCCTCCGGGATATTTGTCCGTTAGTTGAAAACTTTATTCGCCCATTCTAATCACACTGATTTTCTCCGGAACATTTCTCGCACGCTGGTAGGTACATTCGTATTTTATCCCTGATAGTCTATGTTCGCTCGAATTTGAGCCCATGGCGCTATACAGGTTATTACTTTTTATACCATTTTTGTCATTTCTGTGCGTTCTATTGACAAGTTCTTTCTCAACCATTCCAGACTGTTTAGAAACTTTCCAGTGTGTGCT
>JADDOH010004346.1:0-25075 GCA_016648135.1 Agrypnia vestita
CATAAAATATACATTTTAATTTATGTTAAATAAATCAATAATATTAAAATACATATTTGTAAATAAGACTAGAAATAAAATGTAAAAATCATAAAAAGTTATATCGGATCATGAATTCGTTACTGTTTCAGTAGCATGTAGTTCTAATCTTAAACATTTCCTGATTTGGCGCTTCTAGTTATCTTGCTAGAATAAATCTTATCGGAATGTCAATGCCCAGTATGTATGCCTTACAACTTTAGTATTTCTGTGTATTTCAAATCTCTTCACTTTAACTTCAGTTTGATCTTTCATATTATCTCCACAAAAACCTATTACGGTGGATGTGGTACTATCAAATATAAAATGATAGTAGGTAATTGGAATTATAATTGTATTTACATATACGCGTATTGTATGATATTGGCCAAAATTGATTCCTCATTTCTTAAATGTAATGAACACAGAAATATAATAAATAATTTAATGTTAGATTTCACATTATAAATTGACGGTCTCTATGTATACTGTCGAATCTGCAAAAATTCGATTTTCTGTTTACTAACTTAACTATCCGATTTGCCTTATATTTTCGGATAATGTTAAAAATATTTTTAATTTTCCTTTAAAATTCGCTTTTTTAAAACTAAAACTCAAATTTCATTTAACACCAAAAATATAGAGTAAATTGGATGTTTTGAGATAGTAAAGCGAAAATAGAAATTTTGCAGATTCGACAGTATACGTTGGGACCGTTGAAATGTTTGTCTTTATATGGTTTGAAGGAATTAAAATCAAATTGCTATAATTTTTTACAGAGACTGCGTGTGGGTTTTTGTTTTGTATTAATTTGCTAGTTTTATAATATGTGAAGGGTCATTTATTTCAAGAAACATGTTTTATAATGGATTAATTATTTTAATGAAAGGAGATTCTGCTTTGTAAAGCGTACAACATACCGGTTTGTTGCATTTTGTGTCTACATATGTACCTGTCTTCTCTGCTGGTCTTGAAATTATCATTTGAAACTTATATTTTTGTAATTTAAGATAATAAAAAAAAAAAATATATACAACCTTTTCAATTGATGTGTGCACCATCCAATGAATACATATTTTACATTTAGTATGATATAAATCTTTCATTTAATAAAACAGATTATGTAGGTACAGGTTCATTATAACTAGTATTACATATTATTTTTAAACATATCATGTCTAAATGTTTTCTTTCGCATATAAGTAATATTTTCTAACTGCATAAAGGTAAAACGCAATAATGTAATATAAATATCATGTTAATTGACAGTTTGTTAATTATATTATAATTATGGTATGTTTATGCATTACAAAGTATCTTTTATGTGTAATTTTAGAATAATTTCCTTTTGAATTTTTAATCTACAGACTAATGAGGTATAACAATTTACTACTCTATTAAATAAATACACGTTTTAGTCATATACGCCTGAGCAATAAGATGATGGACAATATTATTATTATTACAATATTATTATTATTACAATATTATTATTATCCTCTTTTAAATAAGTAAAGCTTTTATTATTAAATTAAAAGAATTTCAGGTTTTTTCCTTTTTATTTTTTTTATAATTAAAAATGATGATAACGACATCTATGTTTTTGTCATATAAGCTATAATTTTGAAACTTTTCATTGTACCACAATGCTTAAATAATATTCTTTATTTGTAAAATAAATAATCTCAAGTCAAGACCACAAGACTTATTATATAAATAAATACATATACATATGTATTTACTAACATCGTAATATTTTTTTTCATTAAAATGTAAGTTTTGTGTAGTTTTGACTTTTCCAACTGTTTACCAATTATCTTGATATATTTTTGTAATAATTCGTAATATTTTATATATTCAGTTTTCTTAACATGTATTGTATAATTGTTAATTTTTTTGAAATAAATATTTTTTTAATGAGCTAACCATCTTTTAATTAAAGCCTAATAATAAATATAAATTTGAAATTGGCGCCAATACCTACCGCCTAACCCCCCACCATTCTGCAGGGGGCGTGGCCTGGTTTAGTTCCAAAACCTTCCGCCGCTGCGCGGTTTTCAATTGCTGGAAATCCATAGATGATTTTACAACTTAAAGTGTCTTATCTATATTATTATGTTATCTATGATGTAGAATGACAGCCGACCATAGACACGAGAGGGGCATAGACGAATCATTTTATTAGCCCTGTACATATTGGGCCAACCTCGGCAGAGCGTCAACGTCGGCCAACCTCGCAAAGCGGCTGACAGCGATCATACATCGCATGACTCATTGCTGCTAGCGAAGGGAAAAGTACATTTCAAAATGAAGACTACATCACACACACGTCCACCAGTTTGAAGACTACAAAGTGTGCACTACATTTGTAGTAAAAACTACGTGAAATGAACTAATTGTAGTACTAATGAAGTGAAGTAATTGTAGTATTAGTGAAGTGAAGTAATTGTAGTATTAATGAAGTGAACTGTACAAAATTGTAGTACTAATGAGGTGATATAGTTATCACTACCGTGGAGGATTAATTCCCATAGAATCGACGGCGAACGTGACGCGGATCCACATTCCAATAATAGCTTTTAACAGATGGTCGCTTCACTAGACAGGATTTGCCCGGCCACCGTAATACAAATAAATAAGGGGGAACTGACTTTAAAATAAATTAAAAATTGGGTTTTCAGAGATAATATTTTGTTGATACGTGCAAGGAATAATAGGATTAACATAGTTTTATGACCAGCAGAGCTTGTCGGCACCGCTTTTAACAATAGGAATGGGCCCGGACTTTGGGACATTTTAGAATTCCCGACGGCCGGGGCAATAAAACGGTGGCCGACACAGAAAAATATTTTAAAATTATCAGTAAATTGGTTTACAAAGGTTTTTTTCTGGAACCGGCGATATAATAATATTTCCGAATAAATCGTCCCAAGGGAATGGGGAGAAAATCCCATCTATTACCAAGCAGCTGGCGGGAACAGAGAAAAGATTATGCCTAGGCGTTTGAAATCTATTACTAAATTCCCAGATGATTTATCAATAATTGGGAGGAGAGGTATCGGTTATATAACTAATAATAATTTAATAATTCAACTAACGATTTAATGTCCCCAGTAATATACATCATATATCGATGATATATCATGTGTGATGTATAGGTAAATTTAACTTTCAAAGCGAGAGTAATTACGACGCCGTGATCCCAAAACAAAAGCAATTAATTACGCAACGACAATAGGTACACGCAGACTTGATGTATCATTTAACTCACACAAAAAAAGGAAACAAAGTCAATGGAAAGTAAGAAACCTATAAATTAATAAAATAAATACAAGATATCATATAAATATACTGTGTAGAATCAGGATTATTTTTTTGTATTAATATTCGTAATAGCTATTTTTTTTGCATTTCTAATCAAAATTTATTGTAATGTGAAAATACATATAGGTGTATGATAGACGATGTAACTTGTAACTATGTAAAATAAAATGTAAGTATAATCTCTTATATATGTACCTAAAATATTGTGGCAAATGTTATTATTCATTATTATTGAATGACTCGTCAAAAAGCTTTTATTTTAAAAGATATAATTAAGAGTAAGATTTTAATCTACAAAAGGCTGAAAGATTTTTTATCTGGAAACCGTGTAAAATGGAATTGTCAATTAATGAATACAAATTGGCGAAATGCCGGAATGGATTAATTTTGAATTGAAGAAAATAAACATATATCTATAGTTTTTTTTTGTAAGATTAAATTGTCGATAAAATGGCTACTTTGTTTAGATGTAATAATTGCGTAATGTTATCATTTAGTTTTAATCAAAATTGAAAACACCTCGAGATGTATTTTTATATTAAGTCAAATGTGGTTTATTCTATGCGTGCCGTAATGATTTTGGTAAACAGTAAAATTATACCTACTGTATGTTCAATAATTATAATTAATCGTTAGAGTGATATAAGTTTGTAATAAGCGAGACTGTGTTATTTATTAAATTCTATGTGAATATTGAATTGTTTTGGGTTTAGGAAAAATATGCTAACTTATGTTTTATCGACGGATCCCTTTCCTACAGACATATAGAGGATATACCTAATTAATTTTAAAATCAATAACCTTCTTTTAGATCTCAAAAAGAGAAACGAATTTAATGAGACACTGACTCAGTGCTTTTAATTAATATGAATAGATTATTTGCTCAAATACGTGGAAAGACTAGACCGTATTCTTTTGTTTCAAATACTGCCTATCTAATATTATTAAGGTGTCCAAAAAAAATTGATTTGTAAGGACTATACCTGTTAGTTTTTTTTACTTTTGGTAACTTACGTTTTTTTCTCTATGTAATTGTTGGTCCAGAAGAAATGAAATTAAAAGAAATTTAACTGGAAATTTAATTATAAAAAAATAAATAATTATAGAATTTAATTATAAAGTTAATTATAAAATTTAATTATAAATTTAATTATAAGTTTGATTATGAATTGATTATAAATTTAATTATAAAAGAATTTAAAAAGAAATTGAACTATACAAAAAAGGAGTAGTTACGGCTGGCGTAGGCACGGAAGCCGCTATAAAGGAAAAATTGTGCATAAGACCGAGCTCTCCACATGACCAGGAGACGGAAAGACTGAGGAAGCCGCCGGGGGCGTGGCCGAGAAGGAGATCGAGGGTGACGAAGCGCTGGTCCAACCAAGGAAGAGAGATCGGCACGGGAACCAATGACGGGACAGACGAAGAAGATTAACCCAATGGCGAACTTGGAGGGCGCTGCCCTGTAGACTCGAAGACCAACACCCCGTTCGAGCAGAGTATATGAGGGGGCAGCCGGCTTCAAGTGAATCAATTGCGATCGAGATTCGGAGGAAGCAGTTGCGATCGGAAGTCGGAAGTGAATCGGTTACGATCGAGATTCGGAGGAGAGAGTTGCGATCGGGAGTCGGAAGTGAATCAGTTGCGATCGGGGTTCGGAGGAAGCAAGTTGCGATCGAGATTCGGAGGAGCGCGAGTTGGAGGAAGTGAGTCACGCTTGAGGCTCGGAAGTGAATCAGTTGCGAATCGAGAGGAGATCCGAAGTACGGGTCGTAGTTACGGACGTGAAGAAGGAAAAATGAGGTAACAGTCGAACCGAGATCGGGAGTTGAGAGGTGAAGCTGAAGTGAAATCGGGAGTGGAGAGCGCCCAACGCCTTAAGTACTCTTTTTTTGTATACAACAATCGAGATTTTTGCAGAGACATTTATTTTAATAGTGATCGTTTTCGCATAAGTTAGTTAATAAGTAGAATAAAAATTTTGTGCTTGCTTTTCCTTTTATCCATAAAGTTAATTCGATAGTTCGAATTTAATTAATGTGATTTTTTCTCAAAAATATCCTATGAGATTGTGCATTTCTATGTTGTTTTTTTAAAAATATTAATTAGATAATTCCGAATTTTAAACTAACTTAACTTTTCTCCAAGTAATCTTCCTCAGGGAAGCAGATTGCGTGATTTTCTGTTCCTTTTCTTTCATATACCTATAATTGTGGATTGTGTTTAAATTTTAACTTCTCTTCAAAAAAAAAAAGATTTTTTTTTTTGGAAATTGTATGTGTTGTTTGTATATTTTCTTTCGCCTATTATAATAATTGAATTTTCTGTAAATACTATAATGCCTTACCTTTGACTTTGTGTATATTAAACTGTGTGGACCTCGAAATCGCGCCTAATTTACACCTCCTGCCATTCCTTCCTCTGTGACTAAATTATGTATGATACCGGTAAGTCATAGAGCCACGACTGCACCGAAGAATAGACGGTGCCCGTAAGTGGAGGGCACTCGTCTTCAGAGCAAATTAGATATCAAAGAGTGATATCAAAGTGAAGTAATAATTGTAGTACTAATAGTCGCCGGAAAAAATATATGAATATGTCGAAGAAAAATACCGACATTTTTATATCGAATAGACAAATACAAGAAAGGTCATTAAGACATAAGCCGATATTTTTCCCAAAGTAACATTTGGCGATCTAAAAAAAAAGTCGTCAAGAAAAATACATCAAAAAACATACAGATTTATTCGTTTGGTCCCGAAATTTTTCAAACAATGGGGGGAGGGGGGGTTGTTTCAGTTTCCAGAGATTTCTTCATTTACCTACATCAACTTTCCAAAAATTTCACATAAAAATGTACTATTTGAAGTAGGTATGTACTCATACTTTCAATAACTTTGAAGTGTGTTTACTTTGTAGTGTTCACTTTAAAATGAAGTGTACTATTTGAATTAAGTACTTTCAATAACTTTGAAGTGTGTATAGTTGGTAGTGTGCACTACACTTCAAAAGGTGTGAAGTTTACGCTTCAATGTAATGTAGTACTATATTGTAGTAGTTAGTACAGAGCGGACCCATCACTAATTGCTGCCTTGCAATGCTCTTGAGATGGACGAAATCGCTGCCGCGGAAATTTATTTGTTCTGAGCTGTAAGTAGAGAAATATATTGAATATCGCTCTATAATTTTACCAGCATATTCTCTGATAATCTATCAATTAAAGCAGAAGAAAATCAAAAATTTTCAACTTGTGAAGCAGAGTTACATTGCTCTGTTAAGTTGCAAATACGTCTTTGCAACTTCAAAACATTTAATTTTAGATCTTTAATTGCACCTTAAATTTTTAAGAACAATCTTAAATATTGCGTTTAAAAAAATTGAGCGCATTCGCCTTTTCTTTATGAATCCGTTGGTAATAAAAACTCTGTATACAGTATTTATATATATATATATATATTAACTCGCCTATCCAATTATAATAATTTCGTTGTCTGCTAGTAAATTTTTTTACGTAATTTTTTTTCCTAAATTGTTTTTTACATATTATTCTTTTGTTTTTCATTTATTATTTATAGTATTTTTTTTAATGTATTAATAAATCAATTCTTCCAATAAATATATCAAATCAGGTTCTTTAGGAACCAACATGTACAAGTAATGTCATTTTTGACGGGTTACAGCTAGTTGAATAAAATTATTGTTTCTAAAAAATATATTTTTACTCTTTAATTTATTATGTTGACTATTGTATCGCCTATCATATAAGATTACTATTTCTAATTATAATTTCAGTAAATTGTTTTATTTTCTCTTTTAATTCTGCATTTTTATGTTTATCTCTATATTGTTCTTGTTCATGTTTTCAGATAACTAATGTTTACATTTGTCTATTGTTTATCCATTTTGTACAAATTTTAAAGTAAAAGCCTTTGAAGTCGTTTCGGGGGTGATGGTACATTAGAGCTACTGCTTTTAGGTCACCACCCGTTCTTGACGGGATTCTCCAAAGTAGTGAAATCTCGGTTAAAAACGCCTGAGACGTTTACAGCTTTTATTTTACAAAAAATGACAATTTACAATTAATTACAGAACGCGAGTATAAATAATGACGGAATAAATCGAAGCACACTTGCGCAGAGCTTTCAGCGTATCTGTCGTAGTCTTCGGAGCGAAAGCGAGGATTAGGTACCTGTCTCCGCCTTTTCATAGTATCCGAGAACAAAGGATGGCTGCTTGTCTGGAGAGTGTTTGACCTAACCCCCTCGTGTATGGAGTTTTCGTTACCTCTGCTGATTTTGCCGCCTCAGGGCATGCACCTGGAGCGGTGACTGGAATATTTTGTTTTCGCTGCTGACACGCCGCTTGCCGGTCCGTCCGTTCTGTGGCGTGCCAGGCCTGCCTGAACTTCTAGTCCCTCGAGCGTCCCAAACGGGCCAATCACGCTCGAGGGATTAGCACCCAACCGAAAGCCGAGGCGCCATCGCAACTCCTTCCTCGCCCGGGACACCACGAAGTAACTCGCGCTCCGACATATTGTAACGCCAATATTATATCTTGTAAAGTAACTGTGCCTGCAATAAACTCCTAGTCAAATGTGAGTACATATTTCTTTTCCATCCTGTATCGCAATACGCATCAGCCTCACGCACGCATTCCTACACTCGCCTTCCGCGCTCACTTGCCTCACGCCAGGCTGGCTGTACATTTGCGGCAGAAATGTACAGTCACACTGTGCATTCGCGAATACACGTACATCAAATACAGCCACCGCATCTGTCATATCGGTGGCCCCCCACACAGGCTCGTTCCTCCACAATCTGCCACAGTTCCTTGTGTGTGTGTGCGTTCTGCTTACAGCGTTGTTAGGGGGCGACAGCACCGTTTGTCCTCGTGTCACTTGGATATAGGGATGACGGTATTAAGTTAAAAACCTCGTGGTATCCGGCGCTGCAGGATCAATTACATCGACGACTCCGCACAGTCCGACATCCGACAGTAGGTAACACAGTGACAATGCTACAGAAATTCTTGACAACACCTGTTTCCGACACGAAAGCACAACACACTGCATCAAGACATACACACCCTGCTTTCGACACGTTACTGCAATCCAGTACTTAACCTAACACGTACTTGGACACACCCTGACTTCGGTACGGTATTGCAAGGCGATACTTAACCTACACTTCAACCCACACTCATTACAAAAGCCCCGATGATGGACCCTGCAATGGGATCCGAAACGTCGGCCAGAGTTCACATACACACGGCAGAATATCCCAGAAAACTAAACACAGAATATTTCATAGGAAAACTATATTATATTTATAAAAGCATATATAATATTTATACAATACATGGATCGTAAGACAATTTTCTTATGATCTATGATGTAATTCAAATATTCGACTGATTATATTATTAATTGTGAAAGAATTTCGTTGAAAGCTTTAGTAAAAATAACCAAAATTAACAGATCATAAATTATTCACAAATTGCGGGGACTAGAGATTAGTCTCTTAAATTGAGGTCCGCAAACTCGAGGGTTTGCTGTTCTGTGATTGGGGTGCGATTCACGCTCTACAGGTTGAAGACCTTGTATCATCTGGAGCTTTTATTATAGAATATATTGACCACAGAGACAGCCGCAGTTCTCGTGAACGCTGTCTGACTGTCCGGAATTGCAGTCCCTCTCTCGCCCGCTGCAGCGAGGCTCCTCAATGGACGAGAGCTCCGACTTGCTGGAGGTCTGAGGAGAGGTGACGCCGAACCAACATCTTCAAACACTTCCTGCCTTTTGCTGCCCCCCTGACCTGCTCCGCCACCCAGCGCGGCAATAGTCGCCGAGGAAGGGGGCGGAGCGTAGATAAACAACAATGTCATTAAACACAGTGGGAACGGCTAGTCAACCAATAAGCAAAAAAAAATTAATAAAAAAATTTAAGATTCTTGCAGACAGACTTCTGAGGACACAATAAAACACATCGAATGTAATTTCATTTTTCATCAATTAAATCCACAATTAATATCTTTAAGCACAAAATATACTTCATAACATTGGGACACTTATACAACATTAATATAGGTACAAAGAAAACAAAACTATCAAACCATATAAATCTACTGTGGATACGTCATTACAAAAAAATACACAAATGTATTAATAATCCATAATCAATAAGTGAAATAAAATAAAGGAGTTAAAATTATAGTGGAAAAGTTTGTTGTGATAGTATATTGTTACACACGTAATACTAATATTAACACGATTTTTAAACCACGTATACGGCCATATTTAATAGAAGTATTAAGCATTAAGATTATAACAAATAAAACCTTCACACTATATAGGCACATTTTCAAATATTAAGCTCTAAACACCGACAGACCAAGCAATAAGTAGTAAGACAACTTATGAAATATTGTTTGTACAAGTAGGTTTGTTTGTGTATCTGGAAGTATGTTTCATAGAAGAGGAGAGCGACCGAAGGAAAAAGGTGGCTGGAGCGTTGAATGCAATAATTCCTAATAGGAACATGTCATCAGAGGCAAGAATACCGGTACACTGGAATTCTGCTACCAGCGCTTGTCTATGGAAGTGAAACCTGATGCTGGATGAAGAGGAACGAAACAAAACGAATGCAGTGGAAATGAGATCACTCAGACGTGCGAGGTTTGTTCAAATAAAAAGGTGGCTTTTTAGTTTTCTCGAAAAAATATTTATTTATTCGTATATATATGTTTTGTCCCCTTCAAATTAATCTCCCTCAGATACAATACACTTGTGCCAGCGCTTTTTCCAATCCTCGAAGTACTTCTGATAAGCGCTTTTCGGTATGGTCTTGAGCTCTTCCAGCGATGCGGTCTTTATCTCCTCAATCGTGGAAAACTTGGTCCTTTCACGGGTCTTTCCAGTTTGGGGAACAGGAATAAGTCGCAGGGGGCAGTTACGAGCAAATGTAGATGGTCATTGACGTCACTCAACAGCTCCCGAGCGACGCTTCTTTTGGGCAAAATTGAGCAATTTCGGAACAAATTTCGCTGCCACACGATTCATGCCCAAAAAATCCGAAAAAATTGCATGGCATGAGCCAAACGATATGCCCATGGGAATGTCTATACGTGCCGCTGGGCTTGGACCGGGGGAGGACTCCGGTACCGTACCTAGCGGTCCCGACTCCAAGGCCACAGGGATCCCAATATCGTTTGCACTTTGAAGCTGCAACCAGTGTGTCTAGGGTATATTACCAGATGGTACTCACGTTTTGGTGATGCAGCTTGGTCCAGATAGCAGGGTCGCCGCGGGGTTTCCAACTCCTACTAAATGATGCACTGTATGTAGCGTGTACAAGTCACAAGTTTATTTAATCAAGATAGAATATAAGTTGAAAGGCGTTAATCTTAAATATGTTAGTAGCAAGAGATCGCGGGATCGCGGATCGGTTTTATTAGTGCATATTTAGTACACGCGAGTATAAATGTCTAATATGTAACAATCCGTAAGGTCGCGTCTCGTTACGCGGGTCTCCTTGACGTGCTGGGCGTTCAGGGCGGGCATTGTCATTCACACCTTCCGGTCTTCTGTGAAGAGCTTGTACCACTTGCAAACATCTTATTTGCTAAAAGTAGTCTCGTCAAATGCCACAGTCAACTTTTGAAGTGCCCTGGAGTACTTCATTTTATTTTTCACACAAAATTTAATACAGATTCTTTGATCAATTTTTTTCCATAGCAAAAAATCGCCAAGCACACCAAAACACATCTTTCCTGTTTATCTGTCGAAAACAAACTAAAAATGCAAAATCACTCAAAATGTCAACATATGTTGGAGATATGTGTACCAATATAACAATTTTTTTTGTAAATCGAATGTACGTATCCCGCGATATTTGAAAATTCACATTTTTTTGAACAAACCTCGTATGTGTGGAAAATACATTTACGATAGAGTTAATAATGAATAGATTATGAAAGAATGTCAAGTTGATGTTCAACCATCCCCAACGACCGGTAAACTTGCATGCCAAGATGTATGAATGTGGTACAAACACGGTTTTAAAGGTTTTGAAAATTCTCTGAAGCGTGCGCAAGCGTATTTCTTTTTAAATTGGACAGTGATTGCATGAATAGTTGCACTGTGAATATCAAAACAGTTTCTATGCATTATGCGTAAGATTTTGCTTGAAGATTGATCTAACATCAACCCTGATGCTGGACCCTGCATTGGGACCCGAGACGTCGGCGTGAAAACACGGCAAAATACCCCAGAAGATTCCTAAGAACATTTTTAAAGTTTAATTAATGATTCCTGTATTACCATGCAGTCTTTTATAGCTCTAACTGTGACGAAAATATTCACATCTTCTGCAAATAGCAGGACTGCTACCGGGCCTGCGAAGATAGTAACAATGTGATTTATAAAAAAAATTGAAAGCGAAAGCTTTTATGGGAACCTTGGGGGACGCCGCTGGTTTCTATGAATTTATATGAAATGTCGTGTATTTTGACTTGTAGATTTCTTTCGACCCCTCGTCTATAGTTTTTCACCTCTTATTTATTACCTTTTTTGTGGACGGGAATAATGTAGTCAAGTTTCCATGTTTCTTGTTAATATCCAATTTGAATGGATAGATTAAAAATTTGAAAAGAGGGTAAAAAACGCAGTGCATTTTTAATGAATATTAATCGCATGCGATCTGGGCTTAGTTCTTTGTAAATATCTGACTTCATTACTTATTCCAAACTCATAAATGAAATGAATGCTTCGTTATTAAATCAACAGTTAGGAATACTATCGATAGGGTAACCAAACACGCAGACACTTTTGAAATGATCGGAAAATAGATTAAAGATTTCGTTTTACAGTAACGTTACAGAACATAGTACAGTAAAGTTGAATCGCCTTTTCTCAGAGTTCGTAAAATGTCAAAACATACTTATGGGTCACGTGTAATTGAAAATCAGATACATTGCATAATGCTGGGAAAATGACGAGGGTTTTACCCAGCATGCTTAAGGATATGCTTTTTTAAACATGATCTAAGATTGCATGAATAATTGCACTGTGAACATGAAAAAGACTTTTCACCGGTGTGTTTACGAACATGTATTTTTAACTGTGACTTTTGACGACACGAATAATTGCACTGTAAACATAAATAAGGTTTCTCCTGAGTATGCGTAAGCGCATGACTTATTAAGTTTGACTTTTGATAACAAGAATAATTGCACCATGAACATGAAAAAGGCATTTCCCCAGTATGCTTAACCAAATGTCTTCTTAATTGTGACTTCTCACAGCACGAATAATTGCACTGTGCACATAAATAAGGTTTAACCTGAATGTGTGTAAGCGCATGACGTTTTAACTTTGATCTTTGATTGCAAGAATAATTGCATTGTGAACATGAAAAAGGTTTTTCACCAGTGTGCGTAAGCGCATGACGTATCAAGTTTTCTTTTCGCTTGCAAGAGTAATTGCACTGTGAACATGAAAAAGGTTTTACGTCGGTGTGCGTAAAGACATGTTTTTTTAAATATGATAGCTGATTGCATGAAAAATTGCATTGTGAACAAGAAAAAGGCTTTTCCCCAGTGTGCTTAAAGGCATGCTTTTTTAAACTTGTGTTTTGTTTACACGAGTAATTGCATTGTGAACATGAAAAAGGTTTATAACCAGTGTGCGTAAACGCGTGACTTCTTAAGCTTGTTTTTTCATAACAAGAATAATTGCACTGTGAACATGAAAAAGGTTTTTCACCAGTATGCTTACGGACATGTATTTTTAAGCGTGATTTTTGTTTGCAAGAATAACTGCATTGCGAACATAAAAAAGGCTTTTCCCCAGTGTGTGTAAAGGCATGTTTTTTTAAACTTGACTTTTGTTTACACGAATAATTGCATTGTGAACATGAAAAACGTTTATCATCAGTGTGTGTAAACGCGTGACTTCTTAAACTTGACTTTTTATAACAAGAATAATTGCACTGTGAACATGAAAAAGGTTTTTCTCCAGTGTGCTTACGGACATGTATTTTTAAGTATGACTTTTGTTTGCAAGAAAAACTGCATTGTGAACATGAAAAAGGCTTTTCCCCGGTGTGTGTAAAGGCATGTTTTTTTAAACGTGACTTTTGTTTACATGAATAATTGCATTGTGAACATGAAAAAAGTTTTTCGCCAGTGTGCGTAAGCGCGTGAATTTTTAAGTCTGATTTTTCATAGCAAGAATAACAGCACTGTGAACATGAAAAAGGTTTTTCTCCGGTGTGTTTAATTACATGTCTTTTTAAATTTGATTTCAGACTGCAAGAGAAATTGCACTGTGAACATGAAAAAGGTTTTTCACCAGTGTGCGTAAACGCGTGACTTATTAAGCTTGACTTTTCATAAAAAGAATAATTGCACTGTGAACATGAATAAGGTTTTCCCCCAGTGTGTGTAAAAGCATGTTTTTTTAAACTTGACTTTTGTTTACACGTATAATCGCATTGTGAACATGAAAAAGGTTTTTCTCCGGTGTGCCTAAGGACAAAATGTCTTTTTAAATTTGATTTCCGTCTGCAAGAATAACTGCACTGTGAACATGAAAAAGGCTTTTCTTCAGTATGCTTACTCACATGCAAATTAAACTGCGCTTTCTGACGGCATGAATAATTGCACTGTGAACAGGAAAAATGTTTCTCTCCAGTGTGTTTAAGGATATGCTTTTTGAAATTTGATTTCTGAATGCATGAATAATTGCACTGTGAACATGAAAACGCCTTTGTACCAGCGGGAGTAAGCGTGTACCTCCTTGAACATATTTCAACGTCGGGATCGGTGACCGATTCTGGCTGCTTCCCAGGGGCGGACGAACACACAGTTCTATTTTCCGAAAACGAATCTTGTGTTCTCAAGCGACCTGCAATGTAAACATTTGTTGTGTCAATAAAATGTTTTATGTTACTTAATACAGTACTGACTTTATGAGTGTACTAGCTGTTCGTACCCGGCGTTGCACGGGTTAAGGATTAAGTTGAAAATAATTTTGTGGGGGGAAACAACGGTTCGATTCGAACGAATTAGATTTGCATCGAAATTGTATCAGGGGAAGGGTATAAGGGGAGGGAGGAAATGTCACCTATGTTACCTGCCGAGTTTTAAAGAATACGTTTCCAAATTTTGAGTCCGATTGGTCGAACGGTACCGATTTGCATTGAAAATATATCAGGGGGACAGAACGTTTAAAAGAATATTGGGAAATGTCGCCTATGTTACCAGCCGATTCTTAAAGGATAAGTTTCCAAATTTTGAGTCCGATCGGTCAGCGGTACAGATTTTTACGAGATCATATAAATAGTCTAGATTTGAATAAAGGCGCAGGGCCTGACGGTATTCCCCCCTCGTTCGTACATGCGTGCTCTTCCAGTATCGTCCATCCACTCTGTTTACTTTTTATTAAATCCCTTAATGAAGGTACCTTCCCGGATCAATGGAAAAATGCGCACATAACCCCTATTTTTAAATCTGGTCAAAAAAATGACGTAACTAACTACAGACCAATCTCAAAATTGTCAATATTCAGTAAACTTTTTGAAAAAATAGTCTATACCCAGATATTTAGCGCCATAAAGCCATACATTAATCCCCAACAACACGGATTCTTCGCGGGAAGATCCACTGTCACCAATCTTCTAACCTTCACGCAGTACGCGCTATCGTCAATGGATCAACGAGCGCAAACCGACGCCATATACACAGACTACAGTAAAGCATTTGACAAAGTCGATCATGACATTTTAGCTGATAAATTGATAAAAATAGGAATCCACGGTGACCTACTAAGGTGGCTTATTTCCTACATTACCAACAGAAACCAAGCAGTTGTCATCGGCGGCCTTAAATCTGACTGGGCTCGCATCTCCTCTGGAGTCCCTCAAGGGGGTTTACTGGGTCCATTACTGTTCATAATCTATATAAATGACATACAAAACTGCTTTCATTTCGCTAATTTCCTACTTTATGCGGATGATATGAAGATTTTCGCAAAAGTGAACTCCCTAGACGATTTCCGAAAAATTCAAGAAGATCTTAACCGCGTTTCTGCCTACTGTCTTATAAACAAACTTCTTCTTAACGCAAAAAAATGCTTTCAAATGACATTTTCCAGGAAAACCAATAACATTCAGTTTGCCTACTCAATAAACAACGCTCAACTAGAAAACAAATGCGAATTAAAAGACCTCGGAATAATTCTCGACAGTAAACTTATTTTTAAAGCGCACTTTGACCATATTATCTCCAAAGCCTACAGTATGCTGGGATTCATACTTCGAACCTGCAAACAATTCAAAAATCCTCACTCATTAAAAATTTTATATTATTCCTACGTTCGCAGTTACTTGGAGTATGCATCTCAGGTCTGGAATCCACAACAGACAACATACATTACGAGAATAGAACAAATTCAGAACAGGTTTTTGCGTCGCCTCAATGGTAAATCCGGCATATATTTCGACTCATATATGGAAGCAATGGATTTCTATAACATGAGAACCCTGGAACATAGAAGAGCACGAGCTGATCAAATACTACTCTTCAAGTTACTTCAGGGACATATTGACTGTCCCAGCCAATTGGAGCTGGTTTCTCTCCACGCTCCATCAAGGCGAACCCGACAGTCCGTGCTCTTCCATGTACCCGTAAGCAGAACCTCTTATGCACAGAACTCATTCATCCAGCGAACATGCAAAGCATACAATGACCACTTCAATGACATTGATATATTTAATACCAACATCTCAGCTCTAAAAATCGTATTTAAACCGCTTATATTATATTACTAGTTTCTATATCTTCACCGGATTAACTGAGACCGACCATCATCATACACACACCACAGCCAAACTCTCATCACTCTTTCCACATACCCCCATATCTGTATACAACGTCGCGCACAGAATACATACGCACTCCACTCAGCCACAATCCCATACACCTCACTCCACTTCCCCCTCTAACTCCCACTCCTATCCCTCTATTTAATATATGTTCTCTTTATTGCTTGATTTAACATTTTATGCCATGGATCTCTATAATTGGTCTACGAATTGCACAATACGTTATGTATTATTATAATAAACTGTATACTGTTGAGATTCCCAAAATAAAAAAAATAAAAAAAATATATATATATAACAGGGTGAGGGGAAGGGGTAAAATAATAGCGGGGGAAACGTCGCCTATGTTACCCGCCGAGTCCTAAAGAATATGTTTCCAAATTTTGAGTCCAATCGAGTCAGACATTGAGTTTTATTGGAATAGATGATGAAAATATAATATAGTAATGGAATAAACCTTAATAGTACAAGAGTATAATGTCAGCATTCATTAGTTGGCTCCACACTCCAAACCGGGAATCTACCATAAATTTTGAGTATTTCGCAAAATAATTGCAAAACAAGAGTATCACAATGACCATATGTATGATTTTTGCAGGATAGTTAGAATACTCAACTGCCCATCGCCATAATTGTAAAAATTAAAATTACTTACTAGTAAACCGAAACAGCCGGCATATTTAAAAATAACGCATTAGAAGAAGAAGTAGAATAAGATGGTGTCAAAAATTATTTCACGCCATAATCTGTTGTCCTTCATATTTTTTAAGTAAATTATCATTATACTTTCTGAAAAAATGTGGCAAAAAGTGAAACAAAACAACAAAACAAAAGAAACAAACTTACAGAAAAGTAAGTAAAGACGTAAGTAAAGATGATAACAAGGTTTAACTGCGAAAGAAAGAGAGAGCGATCGCGTAAGGCATGGTATTACCAGTCAAACCAGATACTGGAATATGGTTCTGTTGGGAGATTTGATAAAAGCCCATGTTTGAGCGCTGCTATGTGACGCAGTACCTAAATTTAGGCTGATATTTCACTATATTTACGTACTTTTTATACTGCAAAATTTTACAATCGCCCGCATTTTTAACCGAAGATTTGGTACATTCGATCAACATCTCAAAGTCACACCGCGTGCCGGATATATTTTACGGAACGATAATCCAAGGGAATGAATGCTCACCAGTGGTCTGGTCGGCCCGTCGGGAGTACTCCGCGCACTCCTGCTTGATGTCAGGATGCGATATGTCTATGTCAGTGTGCGGCGCTCCTTCGCTGCTCTCGGCTGGAGACCCCGCATCTGTCTGCAGATCACCTTCGCACGCACTTGTCCAGCCCCCGTTGCTGGAACCCTCTTCTGGAATCAAGAACAGTAATCCTGTACAACAGCGCTGCTGCCTCCCGGGCTCGGCTCCGTGTCGCCTCAGGCCGCACTCGCTCCAGGGAAGCCGTCACATAATCACGGATCAGGCGGCCAGGCGGGCTGCCTCTTGCTAGAGGCTGTGCCGCTCTCCTGTTAGAGCAACAAAAGCTTCGTCTGTTTTCAAATATTGTCATTTAGAGGATATTTTTGGCAAAATGCCTAAAAGTTGGCAACTATGCAAATGAATCTATTGAAAAGGCATTTAGGCATTGGTGATGGGATGTTTCGATTTGGTCTTTAAAAAAACTGTTCTTTTTTATAGTTAATTATTTCACCAATCACATGTTCAAATGCCTGCCTGCGGAGGGCACTACGCCCCATTTTTTATATAACTCTAGCATAAAAGCCGTTATTATTCGCTAATGCAATTATACTTATACGACGTAGAGTATAATTTTTTAACTGTTTACGAATTCGCTTGCATATTTTGTTGGTTTTATAAATAAGAACATTCACGCGTGTACTCATGCACGCGCGGGAGAAGTTATACGTAAAAACTAAAATAAAGACAAAATAATATATTATTTACATCACCCCATGTCTTTCTTTTTATAATTAATGCAGTATCATCAGCGTAAGATACAATTTCTCCTTTTAAAAGTAATTTGAACATGTTGTTAACATGAATAATAAATAGTATTGGACCTATGACTGTTCCCTGCGGAATACCAAAAGATGTAGTTAGTGATCCGCTTAGCTTACGTCCGATTCTCACCATCTGGCTTCGTTCTTTAAGATAGCTCTGGAACCAGGATAATACCATTCCGCTTATTCCTATTTGTTTTAATTTTGAAACAAGTTTTGAATGTGGTATGCTATCAAATGCCTTTCTCAAGTCCACAAAAATTCCCAGACATTTTTCTCCACTATCGAGAGAGGTATCATGTTGATTTACAAAGTTGTTTCGTGTCACATGAGTAAAAATTGGAGTTTCCTTAGATTGTCTATCTATTAAGCACAAATTTAAAAAAAAAAGTTTTTTCCCCCTTTCTTTTAATTCGTAGCGTCTGCTTGCTTGTCTGTCGAAAAAACTTTAGATCGATTTTTAACCCTTTCCCGTGATCCAAACGAGCTGAAACTTACGACGATAAAAATGATCTAACAAATTTTCGTTAAAAAAAATAATAATTGTAGTATAATTTTGGATTTTTAGTTTTTTATTAATCCCTTTCGTAGCGTCGCCCGAACCGAGCCCAACGCGTGGGGAAAGCGCTAAACCTTCTTTAATCTACATAGAATTTAGTCATTTAAATAGAAAATACGTGAAAATACAGGTCGATTTTATGATATGAATATTCAGATAGACAGGTGATCGATTTGCCATTTTTACAATGTAGTTCGGATTTCTGCGGTCAGTAGAAAATAAAAATAACTACAGACAGAGTGTAGCGATATTCCTTTTTGTTTATTTTTTAAAAATATGTATTAATAGCTTGTTAGTGCGGTGATCAAGACGCTCGCCTAGTGATCTGGTGGTCGGTGGTTCGAGCCCCATTCTAGACACCAACAAGTAGGTCCTATTTTCATAGTAAAGGCGCTTAGCTTAGTTTGAAAATAGAAAAAATAGACACTCGAAATATCTTCACAATATTCAGGTATTAACACAGTTGAAAAACGGGACACTCGCGGAGTTAGTCCTTTATACACCCGTTGAAGTTAGTGATTTGCAGAGCTCTGCTTGTCGTAGAAAATCAAGTATACACTTTACTGTGGTCGCCGGCGAACTTTTTTTAGCAACCGACCTTTAAACTCGCGACTTCGTCAAATTCCGGAACAGAACGATAAGAAAATTTCCGAAAGGCTTAAGATTTGAACCAAACGCTAACTGTCGCAGTCCGCTTCTAACTGACACGGGTTCTCGAAACTGTCAAAACCGTGCTAAATCATTGGTGCCAACACTTCAAGCACATATTCCGACCAATAACATTTCAGCATTTTAATCGGTGATAGGTGATTACGAAAACCAGGGCAATGGCGAATGAATGTGAGAGTTTGGTATTAGATTTTCGTAGAAGAAAATATCTATCTAAAATATAAAGAAAGTATCGACCTATTCTATATCATGTATCTATACATCATCCTGTAACGGCCACACGGAGGGCGGGATCTACTTTTTGGATAAACAATCCTAAGGAATCAACTGCTCACCATTGCGCTGGTCCGCCCTCCTGGAGTACTCTGTGCACTCCTTCTTGATGTCAGGATGTGATATGTCGATTTCAGTGTAGGGCACTCTTTCAGCACCATTCTCGGCTACAAACCCCTCATCTGTGTGCACATCACCTCCCTGCGCACTTCCCCAGCCCTCATTGCTGGAACCTACTTCTGGAATCAAAAACAATAACCCGGTTCAACTAAGCCGGAGAGTTGCCTGTCTCCTGGGCTCGGCTCCGTGTCACCGCGAGCTGTAGTTGAACCAAGCAGGTCACAGCTCCTTATTGCGCCGTACTTCCGTGTACTGCTCTCCTACTAGAGCAACAAAAGTTTCGCCTTCTTTCTAATGTAATCATTTACATCATATTTATAGTTTACTGCCAGTAGGTAACTCTGCACAATTATAGTTAGTTCACAAGGTGTATTTTATGTATATAAGCTTCACTCGTTTGTTCGGACGGAATCTTACAATCGATATTTCACCTGCCAAATCTCCAAAAAAGCTGAAATTTTGCACACAGGCGTATTCTAGATGAAAATATATAAATAAGTTCACTAATTAATCAATAAAAACATCAAAATTAATGAACCAAATTTTTGTATGAGTAATAAGTTGTAGTAATAATGAGCTCACGAAAAGATGGCCCTAGTTTCCCATCGAAGTGATTTTGTAAGCTGGGCATTATTAAGACTAGAATGTAGAAAATAACAAATTATAATTTGTTATTTAAATTAAATCACGCTTATATTTAAATGTACTAAGAATTCATTTTCGGATTTCAGATTTCATTTCCGGAAAAAAATTTTTTGCTACTCTACAAATAAAAGCGTGAGCCATTCCCTCCATCAACAACAGAATTCTGTAATCTATATCAATATCGTAAGCGCTCATGTTTTATTTGGAGTGAGCAAAATTATTTGTCCGAAAATTTGTTAAAACATTTATTTTTATTGGGTTTTGATTTTCATTCAGAACTGATGGACAGTTGATGTTGATGCACCGGAATATGACGCGAACCAGGTTATTAATTTTGTCCTAGGGCAATACCGAAATCAAAGCGCCCATGTTTCGAAGATCACGCGCCATGTGGTCACAGCCCCGGCATGTTCGATCTTTTGTTCGAGGACGAAATATGTGACCTATTGTTCGAAAAAATAACTTTGCGACGGACGATCGCTCTTAGGATAGCCCGCCATAAAACATATGAAACAATGAATTAGAAAGTTAGGGTTGCCGAAGACATTAAAAGTGCACGGCCTTTTGTTAGGACGGGCAATACGTTCGCAACCTTTTGTTCTTAAGTAACATCTTGGAAGGGTAAAAACGGTAAATCTTTTCTTGCAGCGGGACGTATATCTCTAACCCCGATTAAACAATAGAAAGAACATCTTGGCCAAATGCGAACACATGGGACAACGGTTTAGAAAGCTGCGTTTGTTAGAGAAGTCGCCATTGTTTTGGGAAAGACATTTTTTAGAAAAACAAGATAATAATTCCGAAAGTCGTCGCAGTAAACTTACTATTGTCCTCGACAGACAATAGAGATGTTTTAGAAAGCGCTGACATACCGATCTCCCACATGGCGACGCTATCCGCGAGATGTAGGATCGTATAATTATTAATATAAGGGCGCGAAGATCCCGCAACGCACGACCAGGCGGTCATTATCAATAAAGATAACAGGGGTCAATCAATTAAGAAGGTAGAGGCCGAATTAGAAATTGAGGCAAAGTGGTGAATCATAATATCAATGTAATATGTACCTAATTAATGAGCAACTGATATGTTTAATTTAGGTAAGGTAATGATAATTTAGATAACCCAGGCCACCTCTGCAGGTGGAGGTTACTCGTTTTATATGTAGCTAAGGACCGAAATGAACGGGACATTGCAATTTGAAATAATAACGAGATCATCCCGAATTAATCTAACTTGTAGCAAATAATAGAAAATGTATTGATCGTAACAAAAGGAAAAAATTTGATTGTATTATTGCCGACGATGTTTGATATTGATGTAATATATAATATATAACGTAATAGAATATTATCTCGTGAAAAGATGTAACACGGTTGAAGAGATATAAGATTCCGACTTTTTAGTCTTTTGAAATCTGTCTGCAGAATGAATTTTAGCACACGGGGTTGAAACAAAATAGTTTAATTAATTGCAAATAAGTAAATGCCGTGTTGGAATAAACATTAATATTACTTTAGATCGAGGCTTTCATGTCTTATGTTTTCATGTATTACACCTAGTTGAATAATGTTAATTTGTGAGTTTTAATTATTTTTAAGAATAATGTTAATTTGTCATTAGTTATTTAAGCTCCCAATATTGTGTTTTTTTTATACAAATTTGTAGGTTGTAGGTATATAACCTATCTGTAAACATGCAATTATTGTTTTGATTACTCGTTTAAGCAATATATTTGTCGGTCTATTTTAAAATAGTTGTTTTAATCTAGTAATAATAAAGCTCAAAATAATTCTTGTTTGGAAAATTTTCAATTGTCTGCCGGGTGGAATGTGGCTTATATAATTTTTTAGTGTTCTCTATTTTTATTCTTTTCCTATATTCTTATACCAGGGGTGGAAGAAAGCTGATTTGATAAGATAATGATTAGTATAATGAAAGTCCTAAAAAAACGTTTTGCATTCAATCCAGCCTACATATTGAAGTAAGAATTTTCATTATTTAGGTGTAAATAATGTTACATTAATTAATTTACGCCAAGTCTTCTTGATTGTTCTTCTAGTAATAAGGTTTAACATAATTTCTTAAAAAAAAAAGTGTCTATCGAATTTGATTATGTTAGTATATGTAAGCATTCCTTTCGGGAAAGTGGCGTTGACGCAAATTCATGTACTTTGTAATCCCAAAAGAAATTACAAAGATGTATACAGAACATTAACATTAGGGGACCCGCTTGAAGCATGTATCCCATGTAAATAAGTTTTTATGTTAATTGATTCACTAAGAAATGCCACGATGTCTGTATAATTTTAGCCCTTTGTTTTGTATCTCTATGTCACATATTGACAAGTATGTTTGGTCCAACTAAGAAGTACGATAGCTTGTTTTATTTAAGCTAAAATTAAAAATAAAACTAAGTATCAAGTACATGTTGTCATTGTTAAAGAAAAAAAATTAAAAAGAAAAAGAAAGGAAGAGAATATGCGGAGTGGTAAATTTTAAATGTAAATGATAAGGATTGACCTGTAATGATGTAATGTATAAATAGCGTTAAATCAATGTTAATGATAAGGATTGACCTGTAACGATGTAATGTATAAATAATGTTAAATATTGAGAGGCCTACTGTAAGAATCAAACCGACGACTTAATGATAAGATTAATATTGTAATGCATACTCAAGGAATTTTACTGTGATCTAATGAAACCCTGCGTCAATCCCATGTAATTAGTCAATAATGGTAGAAATAACTGCTCGATAAAAATATGTCTGGCGTGTCGATTTAATTAAGTATGTATATGTAAGCAGTTTTATTTTTGGGTAATGTTGGGTAAAGTGTTGATGCGGATTTGTGTTTTCAATTTTCCGCCTTTGCCAATTTGTACTGTAATATTTTCCTTAAGTTTAATTCATTTTGCAATGTGTTTTTGGTGACGGGATAGGGATATGAACAGTGAACAAAGCGTTCGTGAAATAACAAAGTGTTTAGGCCTACATACCAGAAAAGCATCGAGATTAGCCGCAACCTGGGAGAACAATAGGGGGCGTAACATATGCGACGCCGGGTCCCGTAACCAGTAACGTCCATCGGGGCCTGGGATGGACCCAGAGGAAGCCAATGGACGACGAGGGTGGATCAAGAGCGGCCCGACCGGGAGACGGTCTACATCATCCGGACCAATAGGGAGCTAAGGGATGCCCCCTTTCCACCGTCGGTCACGCCTCAGGCCGGCGAGGAGAGAATATAAGGCGAAGCCGGCCGCCAAGAAGGCAGTCGAGATGAGTTGAGTTGAGTAGAGTTGAGTTGAAGTTGGAGTTAGGAGTTGAAGTTAGAAGCTGAAGGTGGAGAGACCAGGAACTCTAGCCTGACCCGTAAAATCGGTCCGGCCGAATACCCTGGTAACTCTCGAAGAAAGTAAGTCCGAACGGTAGCGACCACCGAATCGGCATCGCGACGCCAGAAACGACGTATCAGAAACCGCGACGCACAGTGTACCGCCGCGACGCCCAGTGACAAAAGAAGCGACGCCCCGCTGCCGACCACCACGACGCTGACGTCAGAAGCCGCCGACGTAGCCCGCACAGTCAGAGGACGACGCCGACGCCAGAAGCCGCCGCCCACCACGAAGCAGCACGAAGAAGACACCTGCCGAACTCTCCGAAACAGGTTACCCCGATCTAAAGACTCTTTCTCCGCCCACCTGGTTCTACCGAAGTGTTAAATTAATCTCGTCACCATCCATTTTAGCAGTAAGATCAGATTTTTTATGTGTTTTGTCTTTTTTCTTTCTTTGTTTATAATTTTGTCCTCTCCCTCTAAATTAGGGTTCATGTAAGTTTTAAATTAGTAACCACTTTGCTGCGTCGTATGTAAGTTAAGATTAATGTTTCATGTAAATTAATTTGCTACAGTGCCCAATATAGAAACTTGTAAAAATTGTTTCGATTTTATTAATTAATTTGCTACAGTGCCCAATATAGAAACTTGTAAAAATTGTTTCGATTTTATTATTTTTATATCCCTTCACCCGCCTCGAGATATCAGTGTCCTAGTCAGTCACCTGACGTTTTGATTGTACCTAGGGGAGGGCGTAACCGCCGGCTTACGTAGATCTGAGATCTCCCGGCCGGTTTACCACACCGTGATTTTATATCACCTCTGACCCCTCAGACCTTACCACCCCCTACTCCGGTATATCAGATAAGTATTCTTGTATTTATTTTTTACCTAGATACTCATTATGCACGTAACAATGCAGGCTGTTATTTTGTGATACAAATTATTCTATGTGTTGATGTACCGGAATATGACGCGAACCAGGTTATTAATTTTGTCCTAGGGCAATACCGAAATCAAAGCGCCCATGTTTCGAAGATCACGCGCCATGTGGTCACAGCCAGGGCAGCCCCGGCATGTTCGACCTTTTGTTCGAGGACGAAATATGTGACCTATTGTTCAAAAAAATAACATTGCGACGGACGATCGCTCTTAGGATAGCCCGCCATAAAACATATGAAACAATGAATTAGAAAGTTAGGGTTGCCGAAGGCGTTGGGCATCGCCGAAGACATTA
>JADDOH010004347.1:0-23640 GCA_016648135.1 Agrypnia vestita
CACGATACTTAATTTTTCCAGAAAAATCAACAAAATTTGCCATTATTGCCATAAAATGATCTCACTTTAAAATTGAAAAAGCCACTTTTATATAAACGCAAAGTGTCGACGAGATGGCGATACGGCACATTTTCAATTGATGAAATTTTTGGATGGATACTTACCTGCCGTGATTTCATAAATTACCGAGAACGAGAATAATCGTTAGATTTAGGATAATTTATAAAAGTATGACAATAAAATTGTTATAATGGATAAAAAGTACAAAAATATATCCGATTAAAATTTATGCCCCATTTATATTAAAAAAATCATATTGCTGGGTAGTCGAGCACTCGCCTTTGGGAACAGAGATTAGATATTTGGTCCTACTAAATATCATCGATGAGTATAAAAGAGTATATTTCATTCACGTATCGTTATTAACAAGGATTTATCTTATATTTTTATACTTTTCTTTTCAAAGTAAAACTGTGAAATGAAATTTGTTAATTATTTAAAGAGAAAGATTATTTATATTCTTATTTTCGTTTAACATGCAATGAAAATAGCATAAAAATGTACTTAACGTCTAACGATCGCTGCATGAGCTGGCTTCTAATACCAAAAATCTTATTATTTAGTAATAAAGCATTGTTTTGGATTCTTGAGAAAGTTTTAAATAACAATTGCGGCCATAAGGCACGTTAAAAAAATAATACATTGTTTCACGTTGCTGTTTATATCAATATACAAGTGATTTAAGAGTTACTTTACAATAATTTATAGGTAATACATTACTGGCTGGAATAATATTATTAGTCAAGAATGTCCTAATAACAATATGGAGATAGTATAAAAGTAAAGTTATGGAAGGTTGTGTCTGAATATGGGGTGAAGAGTAAGCTCATACAGGTATTTGCATCCCTAAAAGAGGGAAGTATTGCTTGCGTGAGCGTATAATTACACAATTGAAAGTATTATATGCATGAATGGGGTATTCACATCACGGTTTGATATTATAAAAAGTGTAAAACAGGGATGCGCAATATTACTATAGCGTCCAACATGTAGACGAATAATTGTATGTAAGAAATTAAAGTTGGAACGAAATGGATGGGCTCACCGTATCCTGCCTACTATAATGCAGAAAATGCAGTATTAGTAGATAAAATTGAAGCTTAATTGTTGTGCCCGTATCCAGGATATCCGATGTATGCATAGATAATTAACTTATGATGAATTTCAGAAAATCGAAAGTGATGGTGTTCGAGAGAGATGAAAGAGTGAATAGAAGATGTGATGTAATGGTAAAGAATATGAGGTTAAGAGGTAAAAAGAAACGGCAAGGCTGAGCACGATATCGGAAGAATTCTGACTGCGAAAAACACACTGCATAAATGGCACTCTCAATGCAATTACGGCCAATGAAATTATTTCAAAGGAAGCAACTCTGATGTATGGAAGTGATGCCTGAAATTGGCAAAAAAGGAATGAAAGTAGACTGAATGCGGTGGAATTGTGGTCACCAAGGCGATTGTGTGGAAAATATTTGGTCGATAGAGTTAGGAATGAACAAAGTAGAAGTGAATAGAATGCTGGATGTAGCGTGTTTGATAGAATAAATAAAGGTTCACCTAGATATTGGTTTGATCATATGGAAAGTATGAGCGAGGAAAGAATGGTTAAAAAGATATGTAAAGCAAGTGTTGAAGGCAGCAGGAATAGAGGGCGTCTGCGAAAGACCGGGCACGATCAGATACTACAAATATGGAGGATGGCCCTGTTTAAAGCCACAACAACCGTAGAGCATGCATGAGAAGATGTATGAATGTAACCAAATCAAAAGTGGTGTGCCATCGTGGAAGAACACGACTTTTATTCTCTCTGTCTATCCTTACGGAGAAACTGCGTGATGGTAGGTTGGTTAGTAAGAGATAAGCGACATAAAAGTTTGCATTTTTTTTCAATATTTATGATTTATCTTCTTTAAAATGTTGGAATGTTATTTAAGTAACTGATAATTTAACGAATATTAAAACTTCATTCCTAAAATACAAGTTGAATAAAATAATTTAAAGCTTAAGTAATTATTAAAAAAATGTACGGTTTAATCCTTTTTTGACATGTATGAAAGCGAATGATTTATAGAAAATATCCCAGCAATATTGAAAAACAAATATAAGCTTCGAAATCTCTCAACAACTATTGATATATATACATTATTGCTTGAAAATTTTAGACTAATAATTTAGGTAGGAATAAAGTAAAGGACCCTTAAAGTGTTGTGTGGTGCAGTTTTTGAATATTTAAAAAAATGTTCTTATTATTAAACGATTTTACACTAAAAGACATTTTTTTTTGTTTTTCAATTGTTTTGGAGTTAAATTTCGTACAATAATGATAATGGCTCAATAAGGCAAAATGCGTCTCGGGTAAATTTAACGAGTAAAATAAAATTTTTGAAAAAAAAAACGATGCTATTTTTTTCAAAAATATTAAAAAAATTTTTTTATTTGTTTTAATCTATTTATATTCATTAATTACACCTAAATGTTTCGGAAAAACCTTTCGATCGTCAGGGTATTTTATATATGTCAAAATATCAAAATGAATGATGTCGTTTGTTATGATTTTCTAAATTATTAAAAAAAAAATTTAAATATTTTTTAGAATTGGGCTAGTAGTTAAATTTATTTGATTATTAATAATATTTTGTTTACCTTTACATGCTTTACTAATTTCTAATGATACTAAATTATTCGATTCCAGACCAAAATTATTTATGTGTAAAATAGAAAGTCCTAAATCTTTATCAAAACCGTGAACATTTTCTAATAATTGATTAGAAAATTCAGAAAAACATTGATTATTTAGACATGTCAAATGCTCGTAGGTGTGGTGTAGGTGTAATTAATGAATATATGTAGATTAAAACAAATAATAAAATTAATTTTTTAAAATGTCAATCTACAAAGTTGTTCAACCAATTGAAAAATAAAAAATATATATTTATATTTTAATAATAATCGTCAAAAAAACTCATAGATTGCTTTAAATATAGCTTCATACCTTTTTAAAGTAAGAAAACCATGTAAGAAATAACATTATTTGATTTTTCATTACAAAATGTCTAACGGAATTCCTGAAATATTTTTTTGGTTATTTACAAGTCATTATGGAACCATGTAAATAATAATAATTACAACCCTCCGCCCCTCGGGAAAAACGCTGAATAAACCTAACCCGAAGATATTCGGCCCCAGCACCCCGAGGCGTTCCATTCTGAATATGAATTCAAAATGATGCGGATGAAAGGAAGCCGGAAATTGAGCACGAAGGTCCATGGCGAGTCTCGCCACCCGTGGAATCTTCCAGAAAAACGGTTCCCACAAAACGGAACGGAACGGCTGGAAACGAGCTGACCGCTTTATTACGTATTGAATACCAAGCGGTATTTTGAGTTTGTATGTTGCCGCGTGAAATGAATTTTATTCAATAAAATCAGTTTTTGATTCCAGTTTTCATCACGTAACTACGGTTCTAAATTGGAATTGAGGATATGAATGTTGAAATGTACGAGTTTGTTTCTAAAAAATTTTTTTTCAATAAGTTCAAATTTAATTCAGTTCAATATTAGAAAAATACTTTGTGTTATTGATTTGAAAAATTTTCAGAAAAGTTTTCTTAAGCCATTATGGCCGATAGAAATCTTTCTCAGGAAGAAAAACTAGCGGCAGATAATGGAGTTATTGTGCTGACTCTGATTTTTATTATTTTTTCAATATTTTTATTTTATTTGAAAAATGATATAGGAGACCCAATGGATATACGACTATTACATTTAAGTATATATGTATGATAAAAAAACATTAAGAGAATAACATTTAATAGTAAAAATATGTTTTAAAAATGGAAAAGAGAAAATGAATAACAGTTTTTTTTTTATTATGTATGTGTATTTCTTAGTATGTTTGTCACTTTTTTTAAATCTGTGAAGATTCAGTAGTCTTGTCTGTTGTGGTAAGTCGTTATTAATTTTCAGTCAGCAGTCCTTGTCGTAATTGTCTTATTTTTGTTTTAACAGGATAAAATAGACAAAAAAATAGATAAAACGACAAGTCATTGGCATTTTGGTCAGACACGTTAATTATTTTATTAAAATAAAAATAAAAACTTACTGCCTCGATTAAGAAATTAATTTTCTGGGAAACGTTGGGGCTAATAATTACTTTAAATACCTACCACATGTCAAAAAAAGTTATTTTGGGTTTTATTATTATTTTGGTTAAGTGATTATTTTTTGCGTTATCAAGAGTTTTTATGTTAGATATGAAAGGTTACAACCATTTTCTTCCCTTTTTAAGGGACATTCGATCCATTTAAGTTTATTCATATACCTCACTCCCACAACTGGATGATATATGTTTTCCACGGCCGTCTGCTTCTTTTTCTTCCTTCTATATTTATTTTTAGGGGTATATTACTGTGGATACTAATGTGTTGTGCCTGGTTCACGAACAATACTTATTTTTCCAAATTTAATGTTTAATAACAGTACCTACCTATCTGCTAAGTAGGAATCTAATAACCAATATAACAACTGCATCCGCAGGACTTATATTTTTAATCAATGCATTTCTCACAATTAATACAATATTCGGATTAACAATTCTCTCCTAGTAGCCTGGTGGATATTATATCACCACTCCTGTAGATGTAGCAGATCCTTCCTTATACGGGGCAAATAAAAAAATCTTATTAATTTTTTTTACGTAAAACATGTGATTGGTAAAAACTCATTCATCTCACGGTTCCTTCCTGTTTCTTACCTTTGAAAAAAAAAGAAACAAGCTCTGGCAAGGCAAAGATCCTCCGCCGCGAACGATATTACGTATTCATGAAAACGGTCCATAAGTTAGATTTACACCGGTCTCGGGTTTCGCCCCGTTTGTAAGAATACAGTATTTTTCCATTAAGTGTGTGGACTTTTATGAATAAACTCCAGAGATCTGGAGTACTGGGGAATTGTCGCAAGCTGTGTTTGGAACTCTTATATCCGTTTTATTTTTATCGCTACCTGAAAGAATAATTTGAGTTATAGGCTTTCAGCGCAGGTACTACGGATGCCTTTTTTTTAATGTGTGCTTTCTTAAACAACTCTATTGTCAAGACGTGGATGACTTTGATACATTTATATATAATAAATACTCAACTCACTCAGCGTATAATAAATACTCGACTCACTCAGCGTATAATAAATACTCGACTCACTCAGCGTATAATAAATACTCAACTCACTCAGCGTATAATAAATACTCGACTCACTCAGGCTTACAGAAAAATTATATTTGAAAATACTTAGTCATGGAAAATAATGATCGAACTAGCTGTAACCCGTCAAAAATGACGGAACATTGGTTCGCGTCTTTGGTGAGCCCTGGTATATAAATATTATCAAAAAAAATTCAGTCGAAAAATTAAACTACTAACGCATTCTGCTACTGTGACGTACGGTTGAGACGCAACTTAAGCACGTTGATAATGCCGTTTTATATTTTATAGTGTAGTTATATGTTTATGTGAAAACATTTTAATAATGAAAGTCTTATAAAATTACGCAAATGTGCGATCTTCGTAGTCCTATTGTGTAAAAAATACAATATAGCATATTAAAAATATGTGATATAGTACTAAATACATGTTTAATAACCAATCTGCCACATAATTATTATACTTATAACATAATAAAACATGTTCACATATGTTCGATTAACGTTTTATGCCCGTTTTTCACATGGCAGTGTGATTTGATAGACTGTAAATTTACATACAATGTAATATTTTGATGAACAGAATAACCTAGGCAGGTGAGCTACAATACCATGTTTTCCCTGATTCAATCGATCAGGTGGTAGTGTATATATTTACATATCTCCCACAATTGTGGTAATAAGTTGTGTCTTAAATTTCTTAGTCTTTTTTTCCAATACTTCAACTGATTATCTTAAGTTTTAGTACAACCAATTTTTCATATGAATAAAAAAATTATCGCGGATTTGCGGCGGTAAGGCTTTAAAAAAACACTTAGGTAAATAGTAAACTTCATTAAATTAATTATCACAACACTTTTATCTGGAAGCCAGCGATTTTTCAAGTCGTTTTCGAGAAATCGCTGGCTTAAAATATTCGCCTCATAATAATAGTCACTCCGCTCGCAAGAAATTAGCTTCGAAACTTCAAAATTGCGTCACCGTCCGGCCTTGTGATATTTATAGCTAGGTCACCCCTCCTCTACTCTCTCTAGTATCGAAAATATTCGGGCAGTTTCGCTGCCTTTCTAGTTCATTCGATAAAAGCTACTGAAAGCTTCTGTACACTTCGGTCTTTAATATGTCAAAATTTTGTATCTTTGTCATTTTAATGTATCCAAAATTTAGGTATTTTAAATTTGAAAATTATTAAAATTTAATAATAAAATATTTCATTTATTTTACACTTGTAAATACATTTTCATTAAAATACATCTATGTTAAAATAAATTGACACAATATTTGTAACGGAAATATTCGGGCAGTTTCGCTGCCTTTCTAGTTCATTCGATAAAAGCTACTGAGAAGCTTCTGTCCACTTCGGTCTTTAATATGTCAAAATTTTGTATCTTTGTCATTTTAATGTATCCAAAATTTAGGTATTTTAAATTTGAAAATTATTAAAATTTAAAAATAAAATATTTCATTTATTTTACACTTGCAAATACATTTTCATTAAAATACATCTATGTTAAAAGAAATTGACAAAATATTTGTTCAACTGAAATTTATTTAAATTGATCGATTCCATTATGCTAAAAGCATCTTTTGAGAAGTCATATCCGGAAGTCAATATTAAATTTTTAATACTAGTGTAGGGCCAAACAATTTTTGTGAAAAGCGCCCCTGAGGTGAAAATTTTACAAGAATGGGGATATATATAAATTACCATTTTAATTTTATTATTATTATTATTAAAGAGTAAAATCTCCACATTTATACAAAAATGGTTGAACAAAGTTGAAGATTATTCTATTGCACAATAAAAATAATTAATTATGAAATATTATCCTATTCTAATTCTGTTAAAAATATGTAATATTAAAAAATCTTTGAAATGTAAACTGGTAGATCAAATTTTTAATGGCACATGCTTAGGTATGATTCATTTTATAATCTATAATAGAAGACCAAAATAGTTTAGGTATATCACAATTATAATTTGAGTTTATATGCTATTTTCTACGCATAGTTTATAAAATCAATACAATTGTATTTTTAAATTTTGTAAAACATTACCTCTATTTTATGTATTGCTTCATTGAAAATAAATTGACGATATAAACTGATTCAAAACTGCAATTTGAAAAATTGGTATCTTCAAAAGTACGTAACGCGAAGTGAGAGATTAGTATATTTTTTGAGCGAATATTTTGACAGGTCTGTGTTGGTGATCTATGTCGGTGATAAAATATCGCTTTCAATTTTACATGACTTGGTAAAACACAATATTGGATTTGCATACTCGAACAAACATTAAAATATGCGGATACGACAATTTATGATGGAAGTCTCCATAGATAGCTAATAAAATCACACGTATTGATATTGCATTTGAATAAAGTAGCAATAAAAATGTTAAAACATCTTTATATATTTTTGACCCTTTAAATACTTGATTTGAATCAACGTACAAAAACAGTAAAAAAAATAAAAAATATTATGTTCTTGAACCGCTCAATTATAAGGTAATTTTGTAATTTTAATTTACGAATTAGAAATGGACTGGAAAAATAAAAAATTGTCCTCTGTTTTAAGAATTGTATTCCATTTAACTATATTCCTCGTTTCTGTTCCATCTTTATTATAACGAAGAACAAAGAAAGTCAGACCACAGTCATTGTCTTCTTACACTCAAGATATTTAAAAAATTGTGTATCCAGGATTGGACTCTACAATCCCCTCAGGAAACCACAATAGAGAGGGCGAGGTACCGATGGTGGTGATGTTTCCTCAGTTTTAGTTATTTTATTCTGTGGATAGCTATTTTTATGTTTACCTTATGTTTTATTAAACCAAATTAATTTCAGTCCTTTATCTGTAACCATTACTAGTATTTCCTCATTTTTGTCTACTTACGTTTAAGTTACTTTTTCCTATCATTCTTCAGCACCACATCTCAAATTTATTTAGCCTATCAAGACAATAACTTCTGTTCTGAAAATAGCAATATTGCGATGTAAGATCCTTATTTCAACTTTTAATAGACGAAAATAAAAAATAAACGAGACGCAGGTATACGTTGGTATTCATCGTATAGCGTCGTACTTAAATAAGAAGATTGGTATATTTTCGCGTATCTCTCTCAAAGTAAATACATTTATTTGCGATGTCCGATTTCTCTGGTTTGAGCTGAAAGCTGAGTTTTGGCTTTAACTTAACCTCACAAATCTCATGTTTCGACTGAAATTACACCACATAAGTACCTACTAATGCTGTATTCAAAGCTTATAGAAAAAATATTATTTCATACGCAATTATTAATTTTTTCCCCCACAGCGTCCTGATGTAAAATTATGGCTAAATTGTGATTGTCGAGTTGGACTATAGAAATGCGAATCACTGTTGGACTGTTTTTATATTTGTCGCTTTGGACCATAGAAAAGAGAATCGTTGTTGGAATGTTTTTATATTTGACGTTTGACGGATAACCGTCTTGTTCTTCTTTCTCCCTCTGACCACATCACTGATGAACACCTAAGTTTCGTTAATTTTTTATTTTTATTTTCGTCTTTTAAGTGTTTGGTTACATCCCAATATTAATATTTTCAGAATAGAACCGAATGTTTTATTTTTTGGTTAACAGACCATGCTTTACTTCAGTGCTATCTTCTAGACTCCAGATTAATGATTTGATGAACTGATTTTTTAATTTTTTGATTATTATTGAAATTAAAGACATTTCTTCATATATCGAATTCCAGTTCTGCCATTCTTAAATTTGTGTATGTACTTAAATTTAAGAATGGACTGACTGACTTTTTCATCCGTCTTTGCTTATGCTCATAAGGTTAATATTTTAATAAACGTATAAATTACTTTTTTATTTTTATTTATTCATTATATATGTTGCCCATGCAATCACTGAACAAGGAAACGTTTTATTCGTAATTCTAGGAGTAAATATTAAATGTTTATAATCCGCATATTAATGGGGTACTTCAAAGTGTTAAGATTACATTGTGTTCATTGTATGTCGTAGAACAACATCGTGTAGTCGTTTACCCGGAATTTATCTCTCAACATCATCAGTTGCGATGGCTGTGCTGTTGCTTGTAAAATATAGAGTTTTAGTAAAATGATAAATGATCCTGAGGTTTGAACCCCACACCCAGAGCTTCAACATAGCACAACACACAGATACGGTTGAAGGTGTAGCTTGTAATTTTACACACTACGTACAAGAAGTATTAAGAGGGAGACGGGGGCAAAATGACTAATTTTACATTCACTTTTAGTAGGAAATATACATTTTAGGGTGTAGACAAATTAAACCTCAAAACTGAGTGAATTGGAAACCGCGCAGGGGAAAAGCGGGACTTTGCATACACTTATATAGAAAACGTAAATTTACATCGAACCAAACAATCATGCCTATATTAAAACAATAACTAAGTACTTATAAAAAAACATTGCTAGAAAATTTAACAGTTTTTTAAAAACTAATGCGTATGGCTTAAGAATGATTTTTCGTAATTAAATATACAAATGAATTTTTTGATATAAAAAAAAATAGTGCAATGACTTTTTTACGTGAAATTCTTCGAAAATATTTTTAGAAAACGGTCCCTAATGTACGTTAAAAAGTATATTAAATTATTGAATGTTTTCATATACCTACCTGGTGTTTTTTTTTCATGAAAAATTTAAAAAAAAAATTGTGTTTTTTAGCTACTAAGGTTGAATCATTTTTATTGTAATAAACAGCAAGTTTTTAAGAGTGATCTAAGAGTAACAAGTAAATAAATCCTACGAATTTATTTAATTTTATAATAAATATTTATATATATATAAACCTACACATAAAATATATTTAAAATATACGAGTAGGTACACATATAATAAAAATATTAATGAAGGCATTATACCGCATTTTTTTTCTAAATAAATATATTATTACTATCCTAATTATAATAATTTCGTTGTCTATCCGTCTGTCCGTCGGTCTGTCTGCCTGTTTGTCTGTTACTTCGTGTAACGTCCGTAATTTTGTTCGAATTCACGGCTAAAAAAGCGAAACTAAACGGTAAGAGATGAACCCCGGAATATTTTCTAAAATATATTTTATTAAGGTGCACTGGTTTTATAAACATGGTGTAGTGGCTAGGATACCTGGCTCTCACCCAAGAGGTTCGATTTTGGTTCCCGGTACCGGAATACATTTTATTTTTGTATATATATCTATTATTTAATTACGTTGTCACTATAGAGTGATATTGTCATCAAAGGACAATATGGCGTTTAGGTTTTACGCACAACTGCAAGGGTTTAAAATAAAACCATATTTATAAAAATAGTTATTAATTTTATGCCTTTTTGTGGTTTATAGTTACAAGGTAGTGGATTTATATTTTTTGTAAAATAGACAGATTTTTCATAGCTAGCTTCGTCTCATTCCCATTAGTAAATTTAAGATTGAGTGGTACCTGCTGCATCATACCTTTTCATCAAATGTAACTTGGATGCCTTCTACATAGACCGCTAGAATCATGGTATCATCTGCGTAGCTAAGGTTATTCAGATAATGCAAAAGGCTAATGCAAATACCAGTGACAGTGGCAAATCGGCACAGTGCAGAACAGAATAATGGAAGATTGCTGTCCAAGCAATAGGCTCTCAAACCGATTAGGATAAAGGGGTAATTGAAGCTTTTTGTTGTATATACGTATAAGAGAGCAATTTAATACATTTCATAAAGAAATCATTCACCTATACTCAGACTGCCTTGCAATTATAACGTTGATTATTTTGGTATATTTGTGCAAACATTATACATATATTATGATGATGCAAACGGTATCCGTGCCTGCTTCACAGATCCGTGTGCCTGAAAACTAATTACCCCATGATGTGTACAACCCTCGCAGCCTCCGCGAGATCTGTACTGCGCTAGTGTCTGCAAGTACGAGTGAAGCTCCCACATCTCGCAGTGGCATAAATATTCATATTCTTGAATGTGCACTTCAGGTCGGGAGAAGTGTAAATTTTCTAGTTCTCTATTGCGTTATTCAACTTTTTGAGCAAAACTTTCCACGGAGCGGGCGAGATCAAGATATACAATTGCAATTATAATGAACAACTTCTCCGCATAATTTATGTACCTACAAGAAATGCCGAAATGGTTTTCTCATTCACGAAGGGTGCCAAGACGATACCGTTCGTACATTTAAGCTATGTCCACTGAACGGCAAGTGAGTTTGTTATGATAAATAATGTATTAAACATGTTTAACTCCTAAACAAATTAGGTAGACGTAGACAAAAAAGTCTGTACACAAAATATTCCACCGAAATAACCCGGATAGCAAAAAAAAATTACACGTTTATTTGTAGTCTCGTGTAAGTGTAAATCTACTCAAACAGCCATCAACTTTATATTGCAATGATTCCCAAATCATTCCCAAAGCCATTTTGAAATCAATCTAGAATATTTTTCATGTAATTTATATATTTCTTATGAAAACACATTTTATTGTTAGGTTGCAGTTTCAGAATTCAGTTGCATTGTTCATAGAAATCTGTGTAGCTTAAGCGCAAACGATTTTAAAAGTGGTGGTCATTAAATTGGATGAAAAACATAAACTATTTAGCCTCTACGGGAGTCAAATAACAACTTTATATTTTACTACTTAAAATTCGAAAGTAACATTTTACTTTACATATCGATGACAGATTCAGTCACTTTCTAAACTTAAGTAGAAAAAAGTATAATATGATTATTAAACTCACGTAAAGGTAGCATAGTTTATGGTTTTCACCCAATTTAATGATTTTTAGGAATAATCTCTGCAATGTACACGCCAAATTCATCCATCAAGAAATATTGATGTTTTATGCTTAATTAAAGTAAATAGAAAAAAAAATTAAAAAATGACTACTCAAATTATTTATCTGAATTGTCACACTAAATGGATGTAAAATATGAACCGTGAATATTCAGGGAAATGTAAGAAAGAGTGAAAGAAAATTGAAAATAAATATAACAATTGATTGAAAGAAAGATCAGACCAAACTTTTATGTACTAATTTTATAAAATAATGAATCGAAAAAAGAATAGATACAGAGGGAAGATTATTAACGTAGGCTACATAGAAAATTATTGACCAACTAATGCCAAAAGCATGCGCGCAAACAAGAGGATTTTTGAGTTGCTTCAAATTTTTCAAAATTTTTAAATACATAATACGTTGTGTACAAAATCAATATCATGATTGAGATATTGGATACATTTTCTTAAGATTAACAATGAAATTATTGTGGTTATTCATTTTAATATTTAGTTAACTTTGTTTATATAACCTGTCTAAGTAGCTTGTTGGTCTTGTGGTTAGGACTCTCACCTCGTAATCCAAAGGTCGCAGGTTCGAATCTCACTCCAGACAAGCAAGTTAGTCCTATTTTCATAGCACAAACGTTTAGCTTAATTAGAAAATAGTAAGAATATTGATTTCTCTATTGAAAAAAAAAAGAGAAAATAACCCCTTGATTTTATTTATTTGAGTAACCGGTTTCGGACAGAATTTTTTATCACCCTAATGAAGAAAAAGATTATTTCCAAAATTGTTTGGTTTAATATAAAAACATCATCATTATCTCATTAACTTCTTGCCCTTGTCCTAGTAGGGTCGGGGGTATTCAAAGATATAATATCAAAGTTTTTTTTTTTTTGATTAAACTTTTAAATGATAAATAAACTTGAGCCAAAATCAACGAGCCAAGTCACCAAATATAAGTGAAAGAATGTTCTTAGGTTTTCACGGCCACTCAGAATCTTCAAGTTTGTGTTTACTGGGGTAATAGATTTACGTGTTGTTACGACCTTTCGGGCCGACGTTTCGGATCCCATTGCAGGGTCCATCATCGGGGCTGATGTGTTGTTGTGAATATTGGTGTTGTGGTTAAGTATCAGCTTGCAATACCGTGCCGAAGTCATGATGTGTTGTATTGTGTTGTGTGTATGATTCATCTATTGTCTGATCACTATCTCTGCGGAGTCTGTGACGAGAATGACTTTGAAGCGCCCAAAAGGTCGAAACAACACGGCACAATACCCCAGTAAACACAAACTTGAAGATAAGTGAAAGACTTTAAATTTTAATCTCTCTCTCTCTCAAAATCTCAGATGGACTAACTAATCTAGTTAAATGTCACTATAACTTGAACTTTAACAGTCACTTGAAGTTTGTTTTACAGTACAATAAGTAAAAATTATTAGATGATTTACCAAAAAATAGACCTCGGAATGTATTTCAGACTCATTAGAATTACATTTCCTGTAACAGATACATTTAGAAAAATGATAAAATCAATTGTAAACAAATTAATATTGAGGTTTTTGGATAGACACAACATCATCATTCAAGATTGTGCACATATATTTATGATATAAATACTTTTTTGTTTCCTAATGCATTTATTTTTAGCGAAATTTAAAATAAATTAAATTTTATTAATTATTATTAATGAAATTTAAAATAAAATAAATTTTTCTGGGTTCTTTTTCGACAATAGTGTTATTCTACGTAAGATTTGATGTAGCATATTTTGAATGTAACAAATATTTGTTTACTGGCTTGATCAGTGTGCAAACTTTCATTTTAAGGAATAATAAGGAAAACCATAATTCAATTCAATCAAATAATTCATCAAAAAAGCTTAATATGACGTGAGTTTGATTTGATCAATTTTCCCAGCATCTCACGATATTTTTTATTGAAGAAAATTATTAATGGAATTTATCTATATAAAATACCATAATATGTATGTTCGCACTTAAACAACAATCTTACCTAATGTCGTGCTGTTCGTAATCGGTGAAAAAAATTTGGAGAAAATATTGTAACTAAATCTCACTCAACACATTCTTAAAAATATACACCCAAAGTAGAGCCGGTATTATTACACATTACGAAGGAAATTGACTTATTTGCTAAAGCAATTGCCATAAAGCCTGTTAAATCATCGTTGGCCGTAACCTGTACCATTCTTACCCACACATATATCTTAATGGAATTATAAATATGGACGCGTAAGGCAGCTTTATTAAGGCTGTATTCCAGGGGTTCTATCTGCTTATTACTCTTAGCGCTAGAAGCTACCATGTACAAAGGAAATGTTGGTTTGGCGTCAGGGCGGCACTTACTTTTTTATGAAAGCCTACTTTATTTATTATTTAGTTTAGTGTGCTCATTTTCACTAAATTATTTGGTGTTAATTTTACAGTGTTTACATGTTTATATTTAGTTTATAAATAAATGAGATAATTTTGGAGATGTTTGATAATGCCACCACAGGTCTATCATAAGTCTCAAGCAGATTTTTTGACACAATTTGCGTTTGCTGTTTGGCTGCCTTCCCTGGGTAAGTTCATCTTTAATTTTTATCTTATTATTATATCTTTAATTCCCCACTGCAAAGGATTCTTAGACTAGCAAACAGATACGAGCAACTGGAGGTCTTTGCCAATAACTGTATATTATTCAAACATATATATATATTAAAAGGTGTACTGAAAGATTACTAGTATTTGTCGAATTGAATTTTAATAATTGATTTGTATTTGTATGTATATTTTTTATTATAATATGACTTTCAAAGCTTGTGCTATATTTTTTCACTCTACATTATTACTTTTTTTGTTTTCAAATTTCTTTTATATTATGTTTTTCTTATGCTTCTGCTTTTTATATGCTTACTTTTTACTTTATATTATATTTATCTTTATATATTTGTATCTGAATTTTAAGAATTTTCTTACCACTTTATGTCGTTATATGTTTACATGTTATTAACTTTTTTCTTTAAACTATATATTCTGTAAATGTACACTTTACCTATTTATTGTAAAAGCTCTATAGGGTGTTAATTAATAAATAAATATCAAATTGCAAATCAATCATCATACTACAGGATTCACTTTTCATCACAAGTAACAATCCGATTCAGAATCCTTTATTTATGTGCTGATTCGACCAATTAAGGTAAGCCTCAACAGGAGTTTGCTATTGTCCTTCGAGTAAGTTCATACGGTACCCACTTAACGAGCTTCTTTATTTTCCCAATTTGATGCAAATTAATCAATATCATTTTTTCACTTACGATGAAGACTATTTCTAATTCTTAAATGATTTGAGATGAATTCGATTCCACTATAGTTTTCAAACCGTCATTATCGACTGCAGTCTCCGGTTATCCACGGTGCTCGTTGTTGAGATCGAAATTTCCAGAACGCAATAGATCAAATCAAAAACGCACCATGCGTTTATTTGCGGTACCTGGTCATTGATATTGTGTGCTGTCTGTGTAGTTTTAGTGCCAAGATGAAACTCATTAAAAAATCTCGCAGGCGAAGACACAGCGATATCAAAGAAAAAACAAACGACAGAAAAACAAATGAATAACCACTCAATTTAAAAAAATAAGAATGTTATGGCTATATATATATATATGACATTAATATGACATTAAATATAATTTAGAATTCCAAGTCGAATGCAAGATATCGAACTTCAAACTTACCTAATTTTACTATTTGTGAATATAACGGACATAATAACAATAATTTTATCTATTTATAATTCTAATCAATTATTTTAGCAGAATGAAGGTGTGTACTGACAAGGAAAACAATAAATTCCATCCTTTTGATGAAATTCAACGCTTTTCAAGTTTTTTCTTTATGCATTATTTGTTGAATATAAACTTTTTCATGGATTGTTTCATAAAATTTACACTATGGTTATGTGACTGTAGGTTAGGGTAAAAAAAGTTGATTTTTAAAAATATTATTGATTGTATAATTTTTTCTTTGGTGTTTTTTTAAACTCCCTTTTAAACCAGTTTTCTAGAAATTTTTTCAAGAACACAATTATGTATTTTATCTCCAGGGAGACATCATTGATCAAGATATATTTAAAATATCTCATAGAGACGAAGCTACATTTTTATGTGGGAATGTAGATATGTAAGACTTTTTTGGGTGTTCATAGGGCTTACGATCGTACTTAACGTACGGCTGGCTAAGCGATCACTTTACCCAATGTAACGTTCACTATTTTCACCTGTGATAGACTAACACATCTATTTCGAAATATATGATATATTTATATATATATATATACAAAATATTCTGAAGAATGCAGTAATATTGATTTATGTTATTATATAAATTTGGACATACACAAAATATTCTGAATAGCGCAGTAATATTGATATATGAAGTTCCGCCATTGTTGCTCCGTCCCTGCATCCCGGTTAGCATCCTGCATATTACGGAGATGAATCTCTCCCGCCTCCTTTGTTTTGATACATCGTGCGGTGGATTTTTATTTGCCATCCCTACCTGAGGCGCTACCCCGTGATAAATTTGACGTGAAATTAGGTAGGCATGTTCGGGGGCGGCGCGGGGGAGGAATTAGCCGCACGGCTGATGTGTTGAAAGTTAATACGCTATGAAAATGTTGTTAACAACCTTAACATTTCGTTTTATTACCGTATCAAAAATGTTTGAATAATATCACTTTGTATATTTCATGTGTACTGGTATTTGTTTATTTATTACAGTAAATAAACATTTAATATAAAATTTAATATATTTAACAGACAATATGGAGTACCTAAATCGATGAATTTGAACAAACATTTTGATAATTACATTTTTTTTCATTTGATAAGATGATGAAATTGAAATATGTGGTTTGTAATATTGTGTACACCAGGCACATGCAGTAAGAACATTGAAGCATGACTTTTATTTAAACATATATTTGAAAAAAATCTAAATTAAATATTTATCTGGCAGAATATTAAGAAATATTAAAATTTGAATGTAATAATTATTGTGATAGGAATATTACGAGATACATCTTGTATTTATATTACATCTCTGATTTATGTGACTCACCACGTCAATACGGTGTGCAATTACGCCGATAATTGCTCGACAATTGCGTGACAGGATTTTTCTGTTCTTTCTTAAGCATGTAGATGTACACATTTAGAAACACGTTTATTGAAAAACATATACATATATTTTCCATTATTATTTTCAAATAATTATCGTCAACTAAGATTAGGTTAGGTTATTCGGTGGCGAGCAATTTTACGGTAATCCATCTACACGGATCTGAGATTTATTTGATTCCATAGTCAAGAGCCATAACTCAGTGCATCCTTGAAGGGCGACACTTGCATAGATCAGCATTAATGTTAAATACTTTGACAACGGCAACGATTCATTAATTTTGGTGTTGTCTCTTCATTTTATATGGAGATAATTGAAGGCGTCCCTATAAAAAGGGTCTATATAATACTACATCAGGTCAAAATGTGATTTTATTATTTTAAAATGATTAATATAACAGTATGCATCATGTGTAGTATTTATTTTTCATGATTTTTACTCAATCTTGCCGAAATTTGACCTCAAAAGTTATAAAGCTAACCTGAAAAAAGAGTCTATTTTCCTCTATATTCATCTAGTAGTAACAAATATTACGGATGCCGACAGTTTCAAGATGTCACTGGGATTATATAATATATATTTATAATATAAAAAATAAAGAAAACATAAATAAAAAATTTATTATATAAAAAATAAAGAAAACATAAATAAAAGGTGAGTGAATTTTAGAAAGTGAAAAATCCGAGATTCTGGTTATTTATTTCACAAAGTGTTTTTCCTCTCTCCTGTAAAATTTTGTTTTTGCACATAGATCCTTTTTATAGGGACGCCTTCAATTCACATTTACTCGTCGTATTAATGATACTTTTTTTTTACTTCGAGGAATAAACATCCTACAAAAAAAAAGTGTAGTTTATAATTTACAGAATTTTTTTTTAGAAAGATTTATAAGTCAACTAAATTCACAGCAAAACAACATCAACGAAAATTCCGCGCTTCACACGCGTGTAGAATTGCTCAAAAATAATTCCGAGTTATGCTTTATGTTATTTGGAGAACGACGGGAGACTTGGCCATTTAGTTGTCGCCGTACTGGAAACAAGAGCTGGCGCGACGAGTTGAATGATGTCCCGCCGGATTAAAAACTCTTGCGGATGAATAAGAGTGATATTATTTTCACCTTCGAGGTGTTAATGCGCGGTGTACCGACTGATGCTGAAATCATAAATCGTGGCCTTAAGACTCGGCTACCACTAATTTATCACGCGGGCGCGCACGCCCACTAATGTAGAAATAGATAATGTTTTTTAAACACATATTTAAAAAGCCGTTTTATTGAATAATATAACAATAAATTAAGGCTCGCGCATGCGCGTTAGTGGGTAGGCCTATAAAGGTTGATAATTATTAATAGGTAATATACGTTATAATAGTTCTTGACGCGTTGTCAAGCTTATGCGGGAACTGTACAACTATATAATTTATTCTACCACTCCTAGTTTCCGGTAACGGCGATTATTCACTCAGATATAATGAAATCATTAGAGTACGAGTAGGTATGTCATCTTTGATTCCAAAAAGAGAAAATTTCATTGGTACTAGTTAGTATCCGATCTCCGTATTATAATTTAATTTTACATTGAAACTGATATTATTTTCACTTCAAAAGATGTACATTGTCGTTTTTTGTAAATATTTCATTTCCTTTGTTGGTGGGACGACCAAATTTTCTTTATAAAAATTGTTTATTAAAATATTCTCTACAACATGATTTTTTTTTCGTAGGAACAACTTTTCTCACTTAACAATTTCAATTGGAAAATCATACAATTACCAATTCACTCATTTTCATACTACGTTTGAGACTATTTAGTTCAAAATCACTTCATTTCAAATTTAATAAAAATAAAGATAGCGTAACGAAATGGTAAAAGAGGTTACGTACAGAATCCGTCGTAATATGTCAATGACGACATAAAAGCCTCTAGCACAATATACCACACTTTTGTATTATCTATAAAATTCGGGAAACGCCTACCAACGCCTGACATAATCTAGAAGTGACAATAACCTTCTCTTAAACACTAGAAAGGAAAAAAATCTTCTCGAGATTCGAAAAAAACAGCGTTTCGGTAGCTTGACTATGCAGCGGTACGGCATAGTCGAGCTCTGTTTTTTCAGCTTCTGTTTTTGACAGTTCGTTCGATGCGAAGTAAGTCGCAAGGCGATGGCCAGGTGTGCCCAGTCATGAATTTAGGAATGATAGATACCAGCGAAATAATCAGGCCAGTACTTACCGATAGTGGCGAAATAAATAATTAATTCTAAGTGCGAGAATTGAATATTACGAGCGATAAATAAAGTGTTTCCAGCAACAACAAGGGGTTCATATACAAATGATAAATTGCGAAATAGTGTAATTTAAATAAAAGCGTTAAGTGTTATTCGTGTTAAGTGACTTTGTCCATTAAATCAACATTACTAGTTAATAAATCGATAATTAATTTCCAGTGTTTTCATTTACCTCCCGCAGCCACGACCCGTGACAATAGTTTCAAATGTACTCCATTGTAGTATTTTTTATATATTTATTCACCATTTTAGAGTCACAGTAGGACAGAAATGGTGTATCAATTTATTGTCATTCAGGCATGTGGTGAACATTTATTAAAGGTTTGATGGCCATCTTTTTATTGTAACATTTTATAAGTTGCTCATGTCTTATCACAAAATTGTAAATTTTATGTTAAAAAAATCTAAATTCTGCTTTCGTGTAGGAGAACTGTAAGTGATTTAATTTTAACATACTCAAAATATTCATTGAAACACTTATAGAAATTACAAATAGAATCCACTTTTAAAATACATCAGAGATTGAGAAATATCAATACAATGCTGTTGACAAAACGGTCTTGTTTAGATCGAGTGAAGCGAGTTTTACATGACTGCAGTACTGGATTGTCGGATATCCTGGAGGTCTATACAGACGGGAGTACTGTAGGGCTATTAAATTAACGGCTCCGTGATGTGCACCCAGCATTCTTGATGCTAAGTTTGTTGTGGCTTTAATAAGCCCCGGCAACCAAGATGGTTTTAAACTATTTAATTTTATAGAAAATTTTGATGGCGCTACAACAAAAAACGACGTTCGTATTTAAGAAGATTTTTGTTTTCGTCATTCCGTAAAATGTGAAAACAAGCTTAAATCATAAAAATATATTGAAATGCAAATCAGAAATGCCTTGCACTTACAGTAAAACAGAAAAGAAAGAAATGTAAAATTGAATGCGCCTGCATATTGGCAATCGCGTGAGCTTTAAAGTTACGAAAAAGTTGGCGTGATTAATTGAGGCGTTTATCAATTTCAATGCGACTTTCGATAAAAATTTATTCTTACATTATATTTAGTAATACTGTGTATCAGATAATATTGTAAAATAAGATAGCAACCCCGAACTGATTAGTAAACATAGCACAAACTTTACCAAGTAATCTTTGAAGTACTGAATATTGTTCAAATACCAGAGCGATAGAAAATGAATTTACGTATTATTTCGGGTGACCATGCGCTGGGCAATCAATCTTAGGCTGTCTTATTTGAATTCAGAAAATCTAAGAAAGATGGCCCTCGTAGTAGTGTGGGTATGACACTAGCTTCTCAAACCGAGAGTTCCGGGTTCGATTCCCGATGAGGTCCATTAATGTAAGTGATTTACTCAAGTCTATATGATATATTACACTCCTGCGGTTGGACCTCTTGGCCTGTTGAGGTGTAAATAAAATAAAATAACTCCATACTTTATGAATAGATGTAATCGATTTATATAATTAATAAAAATTAACTTTTTTTAAACAGAGATGCGAACACGAAATACGTCCCATTATATTCTTACTATTTTCAAACTAAGCTAAACGCTTGTGATATGAAAATACGACTAACTTGCTGGTCTGGAGTGAGTTTAGAATCCGCGAACTATGGATTACGAGGCGAGAGTCCTAACCATAAGACCAACAAGCTACTTTTGTTTTCACAACTTATGTAAATATTAAAAAATATCAACATGTTTCAGAGCCTATGGCCCATTCGTCAAGATACAATGTATATTTACAGATTAAAATCAAAAATCAAAAATCGAAGTACAGACAATCATAAAAATGGAAGTAATTGATTTATTTTTTAAACTAACATACAATGATTAAATTAAAGTCGACCGGTTTCAATGCAACTGTATTTTCACAGTGAAGGATGGTGCAGATTATTAATTAAATTTAAATATGAAAACTTATAAATATTTAAATATAGTGTCATTTATTCCAGAATCCATATTGAAATATCAGCCAAAATAATAATAAAAAGCATGGTATAAGAGGATGAGAAAAAATAAGATTGCCACTCAGGAAACAGGTCAAATCTCAGATATCGATGTTAAGTATTATTATAAAAGTTAAATAAGTTTATATAAGTAAATAAATATTTTTAATGAAATGCTAGAATATGTATTATTATAAAGTTAAATAAGTTTATATAAGTAAATAAATATTTTTAATGAAATGCTAGAAACACAAAAGTAGAAAAAAAGTGATATAAATTTAAAATATAGTAAATATGTATGTGCTTAATGACTTAGATCACTCTTGGCTCTACAACCGTTGGTTGGTCTTGACCTTCTTAATAGACTTTCTTCACTCACCTCGGATTTGTTTCAGCCCTCTCTAGTTCAGAAGCTCCAAGGCATGTCTTTGAGGACATTGTCACTCCATCTTAATTTTGGCCTTCCTAAACTCCTTCGTCCTATCGGTCTTGAATTCAGCAGGGGCTTTGGTGCTTGATGCTCGGACATTCTCTTTACATGACCCAACCACCAAAGTCTTCCCAGTTTTATAAATTTTGTAACGCTTAGCTTCTTAAAGATAGTATAGAGCTCATTGTTGTAACGTCTATGCCAAAGTCCATTTTCTAGAACCGGTCCAAAGATACGCCTCAAAATTTTCCTTTCAAAAACGTCCAGTGCTTATTCATTCCTCTTAGTACCCAAATAGCTGCGTATGTGAGCACTGATCCAATGGGCATTTTGTACACTTATATTTTGGTATGGTTTCAAAATTTTGACTTCTACATTTAGTGTTTATTGGGTGCATCTTATATGCATTTGGTCTTTTGCTGATTTAATATGAGACCCATGATTTTGGCAGAACTTTCAAGACTTATGAAGGCATAATGACTTAATGACTTATAGATAGGTTAAATGAATGAATGTGTTTTATGTTTAATTAAAAACATACATTTATACTTAATAATGAACTAGTTTTATAATAATTTATATTAATATAGTCACGGGTTAGTCGCGGTGGGGAGCAAAATAAAACACTTGTAAGTAATTCCCAACTTTTATAAACTTTAGCTGCAACACTACTCCGTATTTTGCACTAATTCGTCGCTCTCGAATGCTCCACTTGTCTCTGGTATACTTTGTTTACCCGTCAGTCTATCGCGCAGTTCATGTATCCATTTGGATCTAAGGTATTTGCAGTTGTCACAACAAACACTACCTATACACTGCAGCCGCGAAGTAATTTTTCAGTACCCGATCTCTTGAACCTTACTGCATATATATTATGCTTTTGATAATCTTGAATATCTTTCCAAAAACTTCTAGAGTGTTCGGAAAGCATTCAATTACCTAAAAAAAATAACTTAAGCTTAAAGAAAAACCTGCAATTTCACCTCTCGCTTTCAGAATCTCGTGACAATATATAGGAGAGATGATGAAATTTTAAGGAGGAATATTTAAAAAAAATGGTTATTCGCTAAAAATTTTGATATAAATTAACATTTTTAATTTTTAGAAAATTCTCCATTTTAAATACGCTTTAAGTTGTTAATTACACTCATTCTACTACATTTTATGATCCCTTCTAACCCAATCATAAATTTGCTAAAACATATGTAACTACATTAGTTTGTTTCATCAGAAGTTCATTCTAGAACAACGAACAAACCCCAATTTCTTACCCGTCTGAATAATTACATTGGTCCGTATGAAACATTCCTTTGTCACTTTGTCATCCGCTGACCACATCCGTCGATCGTGCTATTAGCTAAATACCAAAAAGTTACTAAGCTTTGAATTAAATGATTGAGACCTTCTCCATTATTAGGACTTAATACCGTTTAGGTTCCCATGATATGACCCTATCATTAATAAAGGAACCCTCGCAATTGCCAATAAATTCCGACCGGCCAGCCAACATCACATTTTGCAACCTAATATTATATTCTGTGTCAATAAATACCATTCCAATAAAATTCTTAGAACGAAAGAGAAAATTACTGTCCGAATTAAAGCAAACGTTAAATTAGTATCAATTCAAAAATTAACCGGCTAAATCATTTCAAATTTAAATAGACGTTTACCTGTTGAAATGTAACAAAAAAGTAGATATGAA